>CAJNDS010002698.1:79588-137088 GCA_905221605.1 Symbiodinium natans | reverse complement strand
AGAGCCGTTCAATGGGGGCTTATGCAGGGGGTGGCCCCTTGCTCAGCTTGTTGCTGCCACACCATTCATGGCCACAACACGAGCTCCTTGCGGGCTAGTAGACCAGGAGATCATGTGGCGTGGTGAGCCATCATTGAGCTCAGGTACAAGAAGGTTGCTGCAAGAAGCAAACTCGACATGTCAGTCCTTCGAAGCGTCCTCCACGGTTTTCTGGCAGAAGCCCTCATCTGACATGCGCTCGAAGCCTGCCCCGAGAAGCTTCAGCGGATGTAGGAGTTCGGGATTGCTTCAAAGCCCGGAACCATTAACGTGAACTGATGCAAGATGAGGCAACCCAAACCCGATATGGCGACAGAGCTGGAAAAAGAAGCTTTGAAGGTTCTCGCGATGGACACGAAGGCCCCGGGTCAGAAGGTCATCTGGTAGGCAACAACCCCAAACCCTGTACCCCCCTGGCAGTGTTGAGACTCGGCACCCATTGCGAGCTGCTGGCTGTACTCATCAAGTGTCCGGAAGGTCTGGAGGATAGCGGAGACGACCTTGGGGCATCGTTTGGGATCCTTCGGGCAGTTTGGGATTTGCATTCGGTAATACTAGATAATACTGCAGTAATTATAAGATGTTACGTTATACTACGCTACTAAACTGCATATCATGTAGCCCTAAACTTGCAAGGCTCTGAGAATTGTTCGGGTTGGGAGCAGCCAGGGTCTCCACTTGCAGGGAAAGGGGAGCATTGGCAGTGCGCCGGGTTTTGGGTTTAGGGCTTGGGAGTGGGGAGCACAAGAGAAAACAGCAGACGTCCGGACACATTGGAGGTTTTTGGGATTCATACCCTGTCATCAGTAGGAAGTCCGAACGATAGCTCGATGTAGGAGCGCGCGACCGCGCGCTCCCGCGGTCGGTGCGCCCGCTGCGGACCATGGCTTTTCTCGAGGCCTGCTCGCATTTGGGACGAAATTAACGTAGCGCTCTCGCCTTGGAATCTGACACGCCTTTACCTTCAAATATATACTATAGCATCTCACACTTCTGAACACACATATTTCTGGGACACCCGCGGGCGTCGCATCCGGTACCGCAAGGCCTGGTAGAAGCTGAGGATTTCAGACTTGGATGTTAGGGATTTGTTCATAGGGTTCTTAAGGGAGGAGGGTTCACCGGGTAGGCCGTATAATTTGAGAGTTTAGGAAGCCATCAGGCCATGAAGCCACCAGAAACTGGCAGAGGAAACAAAGCAAGTGAGAACACAAAAAAGGCGAGCAAGAGGTGAAAAGGGGTGAAGAAGAGCGAGAAGGGTGTGGACAAAGGGGAATGGTGAGATTTGGGCTTTGGGGCTCCCAGTCTGAAGAAAATCCCCCCAAAAAAGACAGAGCTGAAGGCGGAATGACCTCCACGCCCTTGCGTAAGCCGGGGCTATAGGTTGGGGGATCTGCAGCTAAGAGCCGGAGTTAGGGCACACGCAACTCCCAATCGTACAATAAAACAAGGCAGGAAGCTTCGCAGCCGCGCCTTGCCATGAGAGGCCCTCCCGACGGTAGAGGGCCTGCTCTGCCACCAGGACGTTCCTCAGTTGGTCAGGGTTTTGAGTTTAGGGTTTGGGGTTTAAGGATTCCGGCCCGATCTTTACTCCCTAGTTATACTAAGTGGTGCTCAGGCATTCCGTTTTGGGGGCCAGGGCTTGGGAGATCGGATGATGTCGCGGGCACCGAAGACCTCATTCCGAAGTAGTAGCTGGCATCTTTTGGGCTTTTTCTTTGCAGCGCCTATTCCCCCCATGCCATACACACACACACACACACAGAGACACAGGGAAGAGCACACTTGTCGCTGGACCTTCCGTAGGGAGGAGGCTTCTTCCAGCCAGCATGTAACATTGTTCTGAAAGGGTACCTTCGAACATGGGATCTCATGTGCAGGGGTCGCCGAAATGGACGCCAATCTAGAACAACTCCCGAAAACCACATCATCCCAAGACTGGCAACAACCATCCACAGAAGCGCCCCGCCAAGGGTCTCCACAAAATATTGTTGGAGCCGCTCGTTTGCCAGGTTGATGCAGAGCTGCTCAAAGGAATTGCCTACAAGAAATGCCAGGAGGGACGGCGTCCGGACTCTGCAAACCCTAGACCCTAAAGTCCGTGTATACCGGAGGTCGCTTTTCAGGGTCTCAGCAGAAAACACGGACCACGGCGGAGGGCGGACCCAGCGCAGCGGCTGCTTCCATGCTGAAGATCAATCCAAGCCTAACCCTACACCCTTATGAACCCTAAGCCCTGTACCGCGCTATAACCCCCTTAAACCCCCATAAAATCCTGTAAGCCCCTACCTACTCTTCCAAATCCCAAACCCCAAAGACGCACAGAACCTGACATCCGAAAGGCCCAAGTTACGCTCCAGGCGCTCGAATCCGTAGATGTCCAGGATGCCAATCTCACACCAGGGCTCTTCCTGGCGCGGGCGCCACCCGTGCATGATGCAGTAGGGGGTTCTGCGAGAAACTTCCACATGTGCATTTTGGATAGGTGGTGGGACGCCCTAGACCCAAAACACTAAACCCTAAACTCACTTGACTTGTCGCAGTCCTCACAACGTTCACGCGGGCATAGCTCACGAAAGGAACCTCATCAGAGCGAAGAGTCTTCTTGTCACAAAATCTGCAGCCTCACAGTCCTGAGCATCTAATAGTTTAGGGCTTAGGGTTTGGGGTAAAGCGTCTCGGGTTAGAGGTTTAGAGTCTGGCGAGGGGGGGGGGGGGGGGGAGGGATTCGGGGTTCGACTCTGAAGCCTTCGTGGTGCAGTGTCTTACGTTTAGTGCTTGAAAACGACGCTGCGTGTTCAGACTGGGACCCAGAAGGACCTTGATCCCTTTTCTGCACTACGCCTGAAACCCCTTCTTCATGAAGCCTCAATCTTGAACCCCAAGCTTCAAACCCTAAACCCGCAACCACCCTAAACCCTAAACCTTAAACCCTAAACCCTAAACCCTTAACCCTCAACCCTAAACTCCTCAACCCTACAACCCCAAACCCAGCTCGGCAGCTGTTGATGCGCTGCACCAGCCGCTCGAAGAGCCGCTTGTACAGCCTTTGGGGGCGGGATGGAGTGTTAGGGTTTAGGGTTTAGGGTTAGGGTTTAGGGTTTAGGGTTTAGGGTTTAGGGTTTAGGGTTTAGGGTTTAGGGTTTAGGGTTTAGGGTTTAGGGTTTTGGGTTTAGGGTTTTGGGTTTTGGGTTTTGGGTTTTGGGTTTTGGGTTTTGGATGGTTTAGGGCTTAGGGCTTAGGGCTTTACAGGGGTTGTAGGGTTGTAGGGCTACGAGGATCGTAAGGGTCATAGGATGACAGGGAAACAGGGCTATCGGGCCTTGGGGGTCGTAGGGCGATTATGGGACTTTAGGGTTCAGAGGGATTTGGGTTTCTAAAGGGCGATAGAGCTTAGGGCTGTTTACTGGCCATCTTGCCGTGCCCGGAGGACTCGCTTCAGCATCTCCTCAATCCTGCCCTTGGTCTTCGGCGCCTCTGTGCGGAAAGGAGACCGAGCGCGGCGCCATCGAGCAGGCCCTTGCCCTCTCGACAGGGCCGCGCTTGGTCCTCCTCACGGAAGGCTCCGACGGGCCTGCTCAGGTTGCCAAAGCGTGGGCTTCCATCCGGGCGTGCACATCTTCACCACACCTCGCCCGCCCCACCACGGGGAGAATTAAGCGAATAAAGTCAGAGGGTTTTAGAGTTCGCAAAAGCAAACCCTAAACCCCGAACCCAGAAAAGGAGTCTCGACACTCGCCTCAACAGAAACCCCCCTCTCCCCAACCCGGGAAGAAACACTAGGCGGCAGTTGTAAAGGTCACCAAAAAATGATTTCTGAACAGGTCCCTTGATAAGATCAGATCAGGAAGGGAAATGCGCACTTCCTTTGTTGGGTCCCCTATATACTACAGCACGCTCAAAACGGGAGCCTCATTTAGGGAACTGTCCAGTTTAAGAATTCTCCCCCAGACTGTCACCCTAAACCCTAAACCCTAAACCTTAAACCCCAAACCCTAAACCCCAAACCCCAAACCCTAAACCCTAAACCCAGACCAGCACTCCAAGAGCCCGAGGGGCGCTTTGATGAGGCTGTGGAGGGCGTGCCGAAACTGCGAGGTGGTCCGGGGGACCTGCTGGCATGCAGGTTTAGGGTTTTGGGGTTTAGGGTTAAGGGTTTAGGGTTTAGGGTTGAGGGTAGGGTACAGGGTTTAGGGTTTAGGGCTTGGGGCTTAGGGTTCAGGGTTTGGGAGGGTAGCGGGGGCGGGGGTTCTAGAGTTTTGGAGAACCAACAAATTGCCTAGCCTATGCCCTGAGGCCCTGTGCCAAAGATGTCTTGGAAACTCCAAAGGCCCGAAGAAACGATCATCCGAAGTCCTGCGCTCTGAGCCCTTGTCCAGGATCTATTTGGGTAGTCTGAAGAAGGGGTTCGGGCTTTCTTTCTGTAGGGGTATAGGAAGGGGTGCTTGTTTACCTAACCTTACTTAGACTTGGGGTGCTTAGTCGCAGTTTGCCCCGCCTCAATGACCTTCCCAGTGAGCCACAATTAAGGGATCAGGGTTCAACTGCCCACCTCCGTGATAGATTCCCGGCCCGGATGCTTCACCCGCACCTGAGGGCGAAAGAAGGACTGAGCACTTTCCAAGGGTTTTTAGGGTTTGGGGTCCCTTCGAGCCAACCTGAGCTTCTAAGTAACTAAACCCTAAACCCTAAACCCTAAACCCTAAACCCTAAACCCTAAACCCTAAACCCTAACCCATAAACCCCAACCCTAAACCCTAAACCCTCAACCCTGAACCCTAACCCCTAAACCCTAAACCCCCCTTTCCCTGCCGTCCTTCCGACGCTGCAACGCCATGCCCAGCTCCTCGTCATCCAAGCCGAGTAGACGGGACGCCTCGCCATCATTGTCAGTATTGGAGGGTTTAGGGTTTAGGGCTTAGGGTTTAGGGTTTAGGGTTGAGGGTTGAGGGTTGAGGGTTTAGGGTTTAGGGTCTAGGGTTTAGGGTTTAGAGTTTAGGGTGGCATTAGCAATGGCAATCGTACTTTAACGGATGAGAACCAGCAGTATTATGAGTCTTGGTACGGGTACTAGCCTAGACCCAAGAGTAACTTAGGAATACATCGGCCGCCCTTTTTAATTTAAAAGGGCTTTTCAGGGAACCTGAAACCCCCAAAAAAAGCAATACGGGCCCACTCTGGGCCCTAGTAGCAATGTTCCCTAAAGATCCGCTGCGGTGCTTTGCCCGCTCGCTGCCTTCTCCAGAATCTCATCGTCGAGCTCCACAACGGACGTCACGTCTTCTGCGCCAGGCTGTGGGCATAGGATCCCGTATGCTACACCCCCGCCTCCCCCAGGCAAAAGAAGTGGTGCTAGAGTTCAAACTCCTGGTTAAAGAAGCCTAGACCCTAAACCCCAAACCCCATCCCTAAACCTGAACCCTAACCCTAAACCAGAAACCCTGAACCCGAAACCCTTAAACCAGCTGCCCTGATGTCTCCTTCGTCCCGCTCCGCGTCCGAGAGGTCCCCGAGGTGGACCAGGCCGGCCAGCACCTTTTGGGGCTTCTTTGGTATTTGGGGTTTAGGGTTTGGGATTTAGGGGGTGAGGGTTTAGGGTTTGGGGCTTAGGGTTTAGGGTTGTGGGGGCTGGGGGGGGGGCTTTGGGGTTTTGAGGTGTTTGGGGGGGTTATATTCTAGTGTTTCGGGTTCTGGGTTTAGGGGTTTAGTTGCTCAGGGGCTTGGGAGTTAGCGTTTGGGTATTTGGCGGACTTTGCGGTTTTCTTCGGGGCTAGCGTTTGGTTTGGTTTTTGGGGGGTTGTTTGGGGCGTCGGGTTTATCTTAGGGTTAGGGCTACCCTGACGCCTGGAAGATGGCATTGATGTCCTGCTCACTGAAGCCGACCTCGGCCAATGCGAACCAAAGCCGGTCGAAGTGCTTCTGGTCGCGGTCCTTCCGTGGGGCTGCATGAGGGGTTTAGGGTTTAGGGTTTAGGTTTAGGGTTTCGGGGAAGGGGGGGGGATGCTCCAGCGGAAGACGTAAGACCTAGGCAGATCATAACAACAACACCAAGGTTGCACCTTGGGTCCTTACCAGGGATTATAGTACCCCGATTAGAATCCCTATTAAGGACTGTTAGTACAATAAGGGGGGAACATCCCAAGGTTGTACCTTCTCTTCGCTAGCTACACCATGGATCCCCGAGCCCCAGAACAACGGACGGATACCAAGGGTGTGGGTTTAGGGTTTAGGGTTAGGGTTTAGGGTTTCGGGGTTTAGGGTTTAGGGTTTAGGGTTTAGGGTTTAGGGTTTAGGGTTTAGGGTTTAGGGTTTAGAGGTTTAGAGAGGGTGTAGGGTTTAGAATTGAGGGTTTAGCCAAATTCAGGAAAACCTTTCGGCATCAAGTTAAAAGATTCTGCTAGAGCATGTTCTAGGCCTGCCTCTCAGAGATAAGAGGTGAGGCAAACATTAACATTTGGAGGTCTCTGGGGCTCGAAGGGTTCTCGCTGAGAACGTTGGTGGCTTGGGCGAATTTCAGGCTTGGGGCTTTGGCGGTTCTGGTCAGGTTCTGAGAATTGGGCTTCCAGTCTTGGGGCTTAAGATTTAGGAGCCCTTCTACCCTGAGTCTCCCCCACCTCAAACTGAGCATGCCAGTCATCATCTTCATCTTCGACCTGCGGCGTTCTGAAGTTCTAGTCATGTTGGCGGCTTTCTCTGACGGTATGCGTAATGTGAGTGGTTTGGGGGGGGGGTGAGGATTTTGCCTAGATCTTGGACATGAGGCGGCGCCGGGAGGAGCAGGGGAAGGCAACAGCGAGCACACGAATGGATGCCCGGAGCCACCACCACACCACCACCACACCAAAAGAGAAACCCTTCGCTCAGCATCCTGTTTGCTACTCGCCCTGCTGCCCCAGGAAGCCTAAACTCCCGTCAACGAAACGGAAACTATCTCAAACATCATGAAGGCATTTGTGCTGTGACATCAGATAAATTTGTATTCTCTATTGATGGGCAGCTCAGGGCAACGCACGGGTCGGATTTTGTGAATATATTTCAAGATTCTGAGAACAGCCCTCCCTGCCTCCTCTCCATGCAGGAGGAGGTAGGGCTCGTTCCGATCCAGCTGCAGCTTTGTCAGCTCCTCATCGGCCAGCCCACTAAGCATCTCCTTGGCATCGGTCGAATGTTAGGTCGCCCCGCTTCTCCCGGCTAGCTGTCTTTTAGGCTGCCTATCTTCAATCAGTGTGGTGTGGGGAAAACGGTCTGCTGGCCGAAGGCATCTACCACCTGCCTTGGGGTCTGGTACTTGCTGTTTGAGGGAGGTGAACCAAAAAGTGGGAGAAACAAGCACGGGCCAGGCATGAGTAGTCGTCGCCGTAATCGTCGTCGCATTCGTCGTCGCAATCAACATCGACATCGCCGTCGCCATCAACATCGTACTCGGCGTTTCATGATTCTGCGGGTTCCCAGAAAGGAAGCATAGTTTTGGGGAGCTCGCCACATAAGGCTATGGGGTGTTGTTCCCACAAAGACCCACAATAGAAGGCTCTGGGGTGTTGTAGGGCCTCGGTACGCCTCAAGAAAGTCAGGAAGCAGAGCTCTTGAGGTTGCAGCCCTCCCAGAACCCGTTGCGGCTCTGCGTCGTAGAAGCAGTGATAGGTGCGCTCGTGCTTGCCGTGCGAGACAACCCTCGAGCTCTCCAGCAGGTAGGTGGTCACCTCAATCGCTTTGGTTCTCCAAGGCTTCAACACCAGCATTTCCCGTGCACTGCGGCTTTTTGTGCCAAAATCGCCCCCTACGCATACTGATATCAACGTTAGCAAAGAATAGTACAATACAAACTATATAGTATACCTGTATATACATGTATCCCTAAACCCTAAACCCTGAACCCCTAAACCCCAAACCATGAAAAATCATGATCCTCGATGACGTGGGAACAAGACTAAAGTCACCATCATGGTCTGGGAACCCCAACTGCCAAAAGCATCATGACAGTAGGAGGGTTTAGGGTTTAGTGCTTAGGGCTTCAAGAGTTTCCACAGGAGACCTCGAGAGGGAGCCTGATTGGTCGGGCGGCGGAAGCACTGACGAGCGCGCCGGACTCGTCGAAGAAGATGCGGTTGTACTTTCCAAAGCGGGAGGAGTTGTTGTTCCTCCCAAGGCACTGTGCAAATCTCGAGTGGGCGTCACATGGACTTCGACCACCAGAAAGGGTTCAGGGTGTAGGGTTTAGGGTTTAGGGCGTTTCTGATTTTGCTTGCTCGACGGTTGTTGTGGATTTCTTGAGGCCTGAAGGTAGACATGAATCTGGACTTCTCGCTGGGCAGCAAGCCTTCACTGAGCTCAGGTCCACCCGCAGCTACTATTAGCTTCAGAGCCCCCAAAAACACAAGATGATAATCCCTATATTGCCCTTACAAGGAAGAACATTTGGTGTGTGTTGGGGGTACTTAAGCAAATAGTAATAGTATGTTACCCTTAAACCCTGAACCCCGAAACCCTCAAGCTTGAACTCAAGCAACACTTGGACTCGCGCAACCTGAAACTCGGTCCTGCATGCCATTGCCTCCCTTTCCCACAAAACTTCAGGGGCATCTGTGTTATTTGCGTGGGTCTTCTGTGTAGTCTACACTGGATGCCCAGTAGTACCCTTATTCCCCGTTTTGGGGGGTTAGGTTCCCTTATAAGCCTGGGCAATCTAGGATTATACAAGGATAATAATGGTACTCATTTCGGCTCCCGCATTACATGCAGTGTCCAGAAAGGGGCCTCTGGTCCAAGAGTCGAATCTCCGAAACCCCCTAACCAAGAGCCCCCGGCTTCAAACCCGTGCTCGTGTGCAGGCATAAACAGCCCCAAGCCCTAAACCCCAAGCCCTAAACCCTAAACCCTAAGCCCTAAATCCTAAACCCTAAGCTCGAAACCCAAAACCCTAAGCTCTAAACCCTAAACCCTAGAAGCTTCCTCATGGTAACGGCGTTCCCGAAGGACTCCAGAATGGGCTGTGCTTGCAGCACTCTTCGCTGGATTTGCGCCTGACATGTGCCGAAGCTCAGGGCTTAGGGTTTAGGGCTTGGGGTTTAGGGTTTAGGGTTTAGGGTTTAGGGTTTAGGGTTTAGAGTTTAGGGTTTAGGGTTTAGGGTTTAGGGTTTAGCGTTGGGGTCTAGTGCCTACCGTTTAGATTCGGGCACTCAGAGCTCAGAGCAGAAGCAAAACATGTCAAAAGGAGCTTCGAGCACGGCGGCAGTTCGATCTCTACGGCTTTGGATGCATCCCAGGCGCCGTCATCTCGTTGGAAGATCCAGAAACATAGCCCAAGTACTCCATCACCTTTGCTGGAAACTTTTGGGCAGCACTTTCAAGGCTCAGAGGCAGAGTTCGGGATAAAGATTCTAGGAGGGGAGGGAGGGAGATAGGTTCTTTGAGGAAGCGTTTAACTTGACATCCGAGCTTAAAGAGTCCTCGAACTCAGAGTATAGCGAGCCTATCACCTTTTGCAGGAAATTCTTCCGACGGGGCCTATCCTCCAGAAGGACGCTTCGGCCCTCCCCGGCTGTTCTCCTAGGGCTCCTCTTGCCAAAGGGCGATCTTGGCCGTCTCCGTCTTTCCGGCGCCGCTCTCGCCAGAAATGACGAAGCCCTGGTTTCTGCGATCTCGCACCTGGGAGGCGGGTTTGGGCCTTGGGGCTAGAGGCCTGTAAGGTCGAATGCATGGGCGTGGCACCTGAAACAGAGCACCTCCTTACAAGTACGTCTGCAAGCTGCGACTCTGCGATACGACAATGGGCTTCCCCCGTTGACAGCCTTGCTTATGGACGCACCTCCCCAGTCCCAATGGCTCGATCAAGGCGCCAGGGCTCTATACGCGGTGTCTGCGATGGCGTAGGGATGCCTGTAGTCAAGGATTTCTGTTGTTTGGGGTTTAGGGTTTGGGTTTTGGGTTTGGGGTTCAGGCCTTTGGGTTGACGGTTTAGGGTCTTAGGCCTACAGTTTCAACAACGTCTGAGAGATAAGCGAGGTCTTTTTCGTGAAGTCCAGGCCTTCGCAACCCTGCTCGTAAAGCCCTGAGGCCCTACCTGCACGAAACATTCTGGACTTGTGCTTGGCCCAGGAAGCGCAGATTCGTCGGAGAAAGGAAACCGGCGCATGCCAGACCCGAAGCGTCCCAGGTGGTGAGCCTCCTCCGCGCCCCCATTACCCCTCCTTGAAAACGTGACGAATGATAATGATAACGATACTGATAAACTGCTGACTATGTCCCAACCTCAACAAACCCTAAACCCTAAACCCTAAACCCTAAACCCAGAAACATCCCAAGACCTCGAATCCCAGGCATCAGCCAAGATGCGGTGGCAGTGCGCCTATGTGCTTCCCACGATAGCCTTGGGGGAGCTTGAAAGTTTCGGCTTACCCGTTCCTCTGTACTGGCGGGCGGAGTGAGCAGGGAAGGCCAGGCAAGCAATGACTTCGTGTCGGGCATTCGCAGTAATCTTATGTCTTGTTTTGTCTTTGCCAAGTATGCGTTGTGAAGCATGGCAGCATGATGGTGAGGTTTTTTGGAGTCAGTGGCTTTGCTCGAGCGACCCTAAATCCTAAAACCTGGGCTTCAGGGTTTAAGGTTTAGGGTTTAGAGTTTAGGGTTTCGGGTGTAAGGTGTAGGGTTTAGGGTTGGAGTCTAAAGCCTGGATGTAGGTCTTGAGGCTTAGGGTTCTGGGGCTAGGGGTTTAGGGCTGCGGGTTGAGGATGAGGTAGGTCTTGCCATTCATCAACACAGTTTGCAACGTCGTGGTTGTGGCTGCAGGCATTGGCATTGGCATTTTCCATCCCAAATGAAGGTTCTGCGCATGAGCTATCGTGCCAACCGCCAGAGGGCAATGACAAACCTAGACAGTACTCGGTAGAAACTGAAGGGCGCACGAACCTGTGAACGAAGGCTTGGATTTTGGATCAACTAAATCTCCGCCTCAAACCCAAGGATCCCCTCTTCACGCTTAAGAATCCCAAGAGGGATCCCTTCCGTCCAGCGACGCGCGCACTGCTCCTCACCATAGAGCCTTGAGGAGTCGGGGAAGCCCAAAATTCGGGAAGAGTTGGGGTTACGGCTAAGGGTCCAGGGGAAGATTTTGTGGCCTTGCACTCTGAATCTCAAACCATGGACCAAATAAAACAAACACGACCTTAGGTCTTGGGCCGCCTGTCAGGGTGTCCTGCTGTTTTGGGCGTTCAGCCTTCGAGGCATTCTAGGGTTTCGGGTGTAGGTTGAGGGTGCAGGACATGAGATGAAGGTTTGGGGTTTTAGGGTTTGGGGTTTTAGGCTTGAGGTTTTAGGGGCGCGTCTTCTGCTTGCACGCGTTGACGACACGACGCAAAGAGAAGCGGCGGAGCTCAACTTGTCTTTGAAGGTGGGGGGAAGGGGGGGGAAAGGGGCGGGGGTCACCTGATGGCAAGTATGCCCCCATATACTGGATAACGTACATCTTCAAGTGCACATATACATATACATGTACATATACATATACTTATACCTATACCTATACCTATACATATACGTATACATATACATATACATTTTCGGAGGCTCCCATGTTTAAATTTATATTCTATTTACTTGTATTCTTTAGATATTCTGTTCTACTTCAATGTCTGTTAGAGATGACAGCTGCTTTGATCGATGTGGGCAAGCGGGCTCAAGGCCCTGGCCCATCGATGTCGTGGTAAGGGTTCACAGCCAAGAGAACCTGGGAAAACGATGGGTTTAGGGTTAAGGGTTAAGGGTTTAGAGTTCAGGGCTTAGAGGCTGCCGGATGCTGATACGAGTGCAACTTACCGAAGAACCGTGAAGAGCTTTGCTTGGCGCATCTTGGCGCGCTGCGCTCGCTGTGTATGTGTAGATGTCGTCCACCTGCGGAAGGCAACACAAAGCTTCGGTTGGCGCTTTCGACAGAGCTGCGCGCCTCGTGTCGCACTCGGAGGTTTTCCAAGATGGAGGCATCGTTGAGAAAAACCAGGGAGGTGTTGTCATTGCCTCACGCACTGGCGTCGTAAAGATTAGGGGCGCCTGACACAGGGTTCAGGGTCTCGACTTGTTTCGAACCATCAGTTCATGGAAGGCTGCAGGCTTCAACTCCGTCGCCTCGCATCCCAAGTTGCTGCTAGCGCAAGCAGCGCTTCTGGAGTCTATGCTGGGCTTGAACCAAAGCCCCTCACCCCTGCAAATCTAAACCTTAAAACTCTAAGCCCACAATCCGTCAAACCCTAAAACACCAGACCCTAAAGCCTAAACCCACAACCCCTAAGCCCTAAACCCTGGGCGCCGTGCATCCCTCTGACTCGAACCGCCGACGCAGCGCCCCGGCCGGACATTTCAGCGAGCCGCGGCAGGTCAACACTGCCTGTTTTGGGCGGTTTACAGTTTAGGGATGTGGGTTGTAGGGATTGCGGTTGTAGGGCTTAGGTTCTAGGGATTCTAGGGTCTATTTGGATAGAATGGGATGTTCTGGGTGGTTGATCATGTCCCTTTTCGGAATATATGTGGTAAATGCTAAGGATTCTGAATTATTTGTGCCCTTGAGGGGGATCCTTGAAGGCCTGGGGATTGAGAGTCGAGGCTTGCTCGAGCGGCAAGGGATGAGGGAGGGTTGAGTAGATTCGAGGTTCATGGGGTAGCTATAACAGTAGGGCGAGTGCGGTTATCATACTATACCCGCGCACGCGCTCGGAAAACCGAGAGTTTGACACCACGTGCCTAATACAACGCCTACGCGACGGATTTGTTTTCACACAGTAAGGACCCAAACGCTCAGGCAGCAAGACTTTGAAGCCGCATTCTACCCGGAAGGCATGATACCACAATACAATTGCACCAATCGCATAGTCAAGCTCGTCCCGGCCACTGCTGTCTTCCAGCTGCCTATAAAAGAATGTCATTGCGCAAACAATACCAGCCCCCGCCACCACAGCATGAACAATAACAGCCACCACAACTGCCAGCGTGCTGAAGTGGAAACATGCGGCGGTTGCATAATGAACAATCCCAGCACAGCCAGCCGAAAGCACAATATTGAGAAGTAGGAGAGGGAAACATGCACACCAGCGTGTGCTGCGGGAGCGTTCTGCTGCAGATTGGAAAGTGTCGACTGCTGGCTCCTCATTGAGGCGGCCAGTAGCCGCACCAGCGCAAGGAGTTGATGCATACTTGCTTAATGGACTTGCGATGCGCTGCCTGTAGCAACCCCAAAAGACGGCAATCCATGATGCCACAAGCACAACCCAAAATAATGGAAAAAACGCCCACCAGGGCAGACCATACTGAAAGACACTGACACCCTACAATGAGAAGGGGTAGACCCTGTGAATTTGTCAGCGTTTGGGCGCTTGAAGTGTAGACACCCGTGGGGCAAAGTGCTCGCAATTGCGAGTGAACAACGAATAGTTGAATTGCTCTTTGCTCAGTAGATCTTTGGCACGCCGGAGAACAGAGTCCAGCATGTTCTGGTCAGTCGGCTCGCAAAGCACCCATATTGACGATGACAGGCAGAATGCAGTTATAGATGTTGTCCGCACGACCGCAGTCAGGCGAGTCCGTTTGCACCTGAACGGGGCACGCCATCGCGAACTTGCCTCGCCGTCATCTGGAAGCTTGCAATAGAGATCGACCTCGCCGCATGCGCTGGTGTTAACGGTCACACGACTGCCTGTAAACTCTTCGCAGGCGCTTGCGGCGTCAGCAGCCAGAACATCGGAAGTTGCCACGAGCTCGATCACGCAATCTTGCCCAACATAGATCCCATGATGAAAGAAGCGGGTACACCTGCGCCTTCGCAGCACTGCTATGTGAGCACCTTTGGGCACTGCGTGCTTTATGAAATCACGTGAAGCAGTGCTGTGCAGCCGGATCAAAACGGGTCTCCCCACAGTCATCTCAACAACTGGCTCTAGGTGTCCTTTCACCGCGGCAGTTACTGCACTAGTGAAGTCCCCCAAATTTACAACGTCAGAAACTTGTTCCTGGAGGCAATTGATGAGAGCTTTTGTTAAAAGGTTCCTGTCGCTAATGGCAGAATCGTGGTGGCAAGCGTAGAAGAGCAATTGTTGGGCCCCTCCCCTGTTGTCGTTACGTCTGCGAAGATGTTGTGTCCTGTAGTGTCTTGCAGTCGAACTCGGCCGGATGGCTTTCGGACGAACTTCTCGACATGTGGCAAACAGCCCAATGAAAACGTCATGCTCGGTTAACCTGCTGAGCAGGTATTCAAGCGGAAAATCGTCTGCGGACCGCTCGGAGTCTGAGGGCTGGATTACAAGACGCCCTTCCTCATCAAAACCATGGCAAGCAGCGTAGAACAGGATGCACCGAGGTTCTTGGCTGGCGAGAATGGTGTCCGCAGCCCTGAACACGTCCTTTCAAGTAAAGTTCTCTAGAAAAGCACATTTCTCCGCAGAGTCTAAAAGCCCGACATTTAGCAGCGCCTCTTTGAAGGATGTGGCATCTGCAACGCAGTGGGTCAGCCGCCCGCCGGCTTCATATTCATCTGAAGCGAGAATTAAACAATGCGTGGCAGTCCTGACATTGCTTTCCATGCCTGAGCACCGTTCCTTCTCACGTCGGAGCCAATGCCGCTCAAACAACAAAACATGAGTATGATGTTAAGGTCAGGACGCTCCGCGCAATACTGCTACAATCACTGTGCCATAGCAGGGTTGTCTTGCTGGCATGGATTCGGGTTTACAGTTTGGAGTTTCTCGAGGTGGTAGAGGGTGACATGGACACACCAACCTTCACGAACTAGTTCGAACGTGCTGGGCTCTACCCTTCAAGAAAGCACGGACACCCTAAAACCTACATCCTAAGCTTTCACCCTGAACCCCAAACCCTAAATCCTGATCCTTTGCCGGGCACCCGGCCACTTCACAACCAGAGTGTCCGACGACCACCCCCCCCAGGAACGGATCCTCGGCACTCCACGGGGTTTCAGGGTTCTGGGGTTTTAGGGTTTAGGGTTTCGGGTTTAGGAAGCTAGGGTTGCTGTGCCTTTAGAGCATGTATGGTGTTCAGGCAGTTCTTGGAGGTTGGGCGTTTAGATGCCTTTGCACCCTCCTCCCTGTGCTGCGCTAAACCCTCCAACCTCCCGTCCGCACAAAGGCCCCGGGCCTCTCGGCCCTCGGGATTCGGCACATAAACCAGGTCATTGACCTCCCGTGTTGGGGTTGGGGGTTCAATGTTTGGGCTTCAGGCTGAGGGTTCAGGTTTAGGGATTAGGGTTTAGGGTTGAGGGTTGAGGGTTTAGGGTTTAGGGTTTAGGGTTTGGGGTTGAGGGTTGAGGGTTTAGGGTCTAGGATTCAGGGGCTTGGGATCACACCGCAATGTGGCCCATCTGAGACGACAGGCTCTCCAGGCCACAACTCGAGTACTCCATCTTCAGCCCAAGAACCCGAAGGCCTTCGGCTGTGTTCCAGCGGCTGGTTGTTCTACATGAGGGCTGCATTGGAGAACACCCTTTGGGATCCTTTTCCCAAGGAGGCTCGATTCTCGAAGTTCCCCTACCGAAACCCTAATCCCTAAACCCTAGACCCTAAACCCCAAACCCTAAGCCCTAAGCCCTATAGCCTAAAGCCTACACTCCATGAGGAAGGAGGCCCTAAGCGAGAACCCCCCCCCACCTGGAACTTCTGCTCGGCTGAGCTCATGGGTCCCACCTCGACCTCCCAGAATGCAACGTTTTCTTTTTTGGGGTATAGGGTTTAGGGTTTAGGGTTTAGGGTTTAGGGTTTAGGGTTTAGGGTTCAGGGAGGGGAACATAAGGATACATGTGTGCTGTTGGATATGTAATATACACACACATATACATATGTGTAAACATGTTTTTGTGTGAAGCGTGAAGTTCCAGCGTCACGGCCGGGTCGTCACGTGTAAAGTATTCCACACACATTGTCATGAAGCAGTCGGCATCAAGTGGGCAACAGGGGCTGAGTGCTCCGTCCCTGGCCTCCTCCCATTGGCGTTGATACGCTGAACAGCACAGTCCCAAACGGCGGCGGAAGGAAACATGCGGTCATGCAGGCTGGAAGAGCAAGTTCACCCCCTGCCTGCTACGCCAGGTACGAGGCACTGCTTTTTGCCTATGGCTCAGGAAGGCTTCAGCCGAAATCTTGCTCTTCTCTCTGAGAGCTGCTGGGACATTCTCGCATCCAACCCGCGTTGGGGCTGGGCCTCAGACCTTCGCCTTGAAGATGCTCAGGAAGAAGTCGCCCCACGTGAAGGTGGCCTCGTTCTCGGCAAAAGTGGCGGATCCGAGCATCCCGCTCGTGCCCAGGATCACTTGGTGGTGAAATCCGCCGAACTTGCGCTTGCAAAGCATGGAGATGCAGAGCGCCCACCCGTCCAGATCCTCCTCTGAGTGCTCGTCGTAACAATCGGAAATCACTGAGGCCATCCAGTGAGTGTCTTCATCTCTGAAGCCATGCGACATTACTTTTTCTGGAGTGCCGGCTGGCTTTGCCAACTTCGACCTCGCCGAGGACTCCACGTGCGCAGACACGTCAGCCATGTCCTGAAGCTCAGGCTGAGCAGACGCACGTGCGCTGCCATCTCGGGCAGCAGAGCACAGGGTGAACAGAAGCACCGGCAGGAATGCCCACATGAGTGCGACGAGCCGGAATAGAGTTGGAAGACAACGGGACAAGCAGCAAGTGCAGCTGGGTGGCTTGAGCCGGGTGGGCCAGTCGGTCATCCGTGGCAACGTGACACGAAACAATGGCGACTACTCACTTCACATAGGGGCGCATCGAATGGCATGCGGCAAAAACATGTCTGAGTGCGTGCAAGGCCCTGATATTGTCACTTTGAAAGCTGATCGACGTCCGACTAAAGCTAGTCCGTTGAAATCTACCGGAGCCGCTGACTCGACTGGCCACACGGGTGACACGGTGATGCGAGCGGAATTCCACGTCTCCACACAACCCCCCCCTATAGACCCCAAACAAAAGCGACCACCGCACGTCATCATAAACCCTAAACCCTAAACCCCAAACCCCTGAACTTCCTAAAACCCAAACACGAAACCCTGCTTTCATGCAGAAACCCTCTCATCTACTTCTGGGCAAGGGCATTGGGTATGGGCTCCCGCCCAAGGCGCCCAAAGGGCGCCCAGGGAGGAAGTATCCAAAATCGATGGCGTCGGGGGCCACCTTGGCTTCGGGGGCTTTCGGGTTTAGGGTTTAGGGCTTAGGGCTTGGGGCTTAGGGAGGTTTAGGGTTTAGGGTGGTAACAACTTAGAGAAGCGTCAACATCAGAACACAAGAGAGCTGCGAAGAGTCAACGCAGATTAAATCCCCTCCACATCCCCAAGCCAAGAAGAGGCCCTTTGTAATGGGAGGACATGTGGAGAACCGCACCGAAGAGCCTCAATGTAGGGTTTGGGGGGTTGAGGGTTTTTAGGGTTTAATTGGGTTTAGGGTCCTCCCCAAGCCCTACACCCCACCCACCCGCGGAAGCCTCAACAGCCATCAGCAAAACATGCACAGCCACCAATAGCTATCAATGAATTGTATGAGCGAAGTGTGAACGAATTTATCAAGCTACAAACGAAAGAAAGAAGTGGAGGAGTGCGTGAACTCTCTAAATGCGCGAACGAAACACACTAATAGTAATACTTCCTGACGAATAAGGTCTTTATTACATTCATTTCCAATATTCTTACAACTATAAACTTTCTGCTTGCGTCTGACAGTGTACAGGATTCGATAGCTAACTCAAAAACTCTAAAACCCCTACAAAAAAACAATCCAAGATTACAAAACTCCAAAAAAACAACGTAGAATAGAAAAAACCCTCCGCAAACGGCCTCCCTGGGCAGCCCAGGGCGCATGGAAAGCGCCCCTGATCCCCCAGGACTCGCTCCAAGAGTTGATGGCCAGGATGTAGCCGGGGCCGAAGCCCATGCCTTCAGGAAACAAACCGTGCCTTTCGGCAAGGGGAGGGTGGCCCTTTGAGGGAGCTTTCGTGGCTTGGGGGGTTTGGGGAGGGGGGGGCGCGCTCTCGCGGATTGAGGGCTCAATCATTCGGGTGCCGATACGAAGAAGTGGGTGGGCATGCTGATATCGAGATCAAGGGCACTTGCCGTATCGCATGAGAGAAAGTGCACGCTGGCATGTTTTGAGGCCGTGCCGAATTCCAATCAGCCTCACGAGTGAGAGCCATCAGGCACCCAATTTGTTCTTATCTGGCCGTGCCCGTCGGCCCTTAAGCCGGGGCAGATCTCGGCCCGTGCACCCAGTGTTGGCGGGCGCAGATGCATGCTAATGGTTCGAGTCAGAGTTTTGGGCTTCGGCCTGAGGGTTATGGGGTTAATGATGGGGAGTGGAAGGTTCCAGGCTCATGGGTGCTTTACGACACTTCGCAGCCCTGTTCGCGTGCGTGCTTCTCAAGAGCAACTCAACCCTCCTGGCTTCCAAACTGATTGTCGTCCCAATGAGGGGGGGGGTGCCTTTTCGGGGGCCCCTTCAAGGGGATTCTATTCTACCCTATTTAGGGGTAGAAAAGGGGTACCCCTCCTTTTGGGAAATACCCAATAAGAGCAAAAAGCATACCTTGGTGCTCAGGCCTTGGAGCCCATCTTAGACGTGCCCTCGTGCCTGTGACGGCATGTCCTCCCATGTAGAGGTTCCAGGACTTCTTGACGGGCCGGTAGATGCCTGGAGGGCTTGTGCTTGTAAGCTGGAGGGGCTGGGCATGAAGCAACTGGCCGCAAAACCTCACCAGCATGCTTCACAACGCGTACTTGGCAAAAACAAAACAAAACATAAGACGAATGCCGAATGCCCTGCAAACACCCAGTGGTGCACCCGACACGAAGTCATTGCTTGCCTGGCCTTCCCTGCTGACTCCGCCCGCCAGTACAGAGGAACGGGTAAGCCGAAACTTTCAAGCTCCCGTCATGTACCGTGAGTGTCCTCCAGTGGACGCGTTAGCCCATCGCCCCACTGTCATGCGCTGCAGCCCACAGCACGTTGGCCTCAAAGGACCCTGGATAAAGGCCCGGTTTAGCCCGAACCTCACCCGAGCGGCTTGCCCCACACCCGGCCGGCGGTGTGCGAGCTGTTGCTTTCATGGACGTCAACAGCCCGTGGGTAGGGCGGGGAATGTGGTTGGTGATGACAAACAGACTACTCCACAAGTTCTAGACAAGTGGCTGCGCATTCTTTCCCAACTCCAGCAACTCGCGGCAATAAAGCCACTGACTCCAAAACCCCACCATCATGCAGCCATGCTTCACAACGCATACTTGGCAAAGACAAAACAAGACATAAGATTGCTGCGAATGCCCTGCAAACACCCAGTGGTGCACCCGACACGAAGTCATTGCTTGCCTGGCCTTCCCTGCTGACTCCGCCCGCCAGTACAGAGGAACGGGTAAGCCGAAACTTTCAAGCTCCCGTCATGTACCGTGAGTGTCCTCCAGTGGACGCGTTAGCCCATCGCCCCACTGTCATGCGCTGCAGCCCACAGCACGTTGGCCCCAAAGGACCCTGGATAAAGGCCCGGTTTAGCCCGAACCTCACTCATCCCGAGCGGCTTGCCCCACACCCGGCCGGCGGTGTGCGAGCTGTTGCTTTCATGGACGTCAACAGCCCGTGGGTAGGGCGGGGAATGTGGTTGGTGATGACAAACAGACTACTCCACAAGTTCTAGACAAGTGGTTGCGCATTCTTTCCCAACTCCAGCCACTCGTGGCAACAAAGCCACTGACTCCAAAACCCCACCATCATGCTGCCATGCTTCACAACGCATACTTGGCAAAGACAAAACAAGACATAAGATTGCTGCGAATGCCCTGCAACACCCAGTGGTGCACCCGACACGAAGTCATTGCTTGCCTGGCCTTCCCTGCTGACTCCGCCCGCCAGTACAGAGGAACGGGTAAGCCGAAACTTTCAAGCGCCCCGACTTGTACCGTGAGAGTCCTCCAGTGGACGCGTTAGCCCATCGCCCCACTGTCATGCGCTGCAGCCCACAGCACGTTGGCCCCAAAGGACCCTGGATGAAGGCCCTGTTTAGCCAGGACCTCACTCATCCCAAGCAGCTTGCCCCACACCCGGCCAGCGGTGTGCGAGCTGTTGCCTTCATGGATTGGTGATGACCAGCATGAATCCACAAGTTCTGCTCACTTGGTTGCACATTCTTTCCCAACTCCAGCAACTCGCAACAAAGCCACTAACTCCAAAACCCACCATCATGCTGCCGTGCTTCACAACGCATACTTGGCAAAGACAAAACAAGACATATGATTGCTGCGAATGCCCTGCAAACACCCAGTGGTGCACCCGACACGAAGTCATTGCTTGCCTGGCCTTCCCTGCTGACTCCGCCCGCCAGTACAGAGGAACGGGTAAGCCGAAACTTTCAAGCTCCCGACATGTACCGTGAGAGTCCTCCAGTGGACGCGTTAGCCCATCGCCCCACTGTCATGCGCTGCGGCCCACAGCACGTTGGCCCCAAAGGACCCTGGATGAAGGCCCTGTTTAGCCAGGACCTCATTCATCCCAAGCGGCTTGCCCCACACCCGGCCGGCGGTGTGCGAGCTGTTGCTTTCATGGACGTCAACAGCCCGTGGGTAGAGCGGGGAATGTGGTTGGTGATGACAAACAGACTACTCCACAAGATCTAGACAAGTGGTTGCGCATTCTTTCCCAAATCCAGCAACTCGTGGCAACGAAGCCACTGACTCCAAAACCCCACCATCATGCTGCCATGCTTCACAACGCATACTTGGCAAAGACAAAACAAAACATAAGATTACCGGTGCAGCATGATGCCATGTGCAAATGCCCTGCAAACACCCAGTGGTGCACCCGACACGAAGTCATTGCTTGCCTGGCCTTCCCTGCTGACTCCGCCCGCCAGTACAGAGGAACGGGTAAGCCGAAACTTTCAAGCTCCCGACATGTACCGTGAGAGTCCTCCAGTGGACGCGTTAGCCCATCGCCCCACTGTCATGCGCTGCGGCCCACAGCACGTTGGCCCCAAAGGACCCTGGATGAAGGCCCTGTTTAGCCAGGACCTCACTCATCCCAAGCGGCTTGCCCCACACCCGGCTGGCGGTGTGCGAGCTGTTGCTTTCATGGACGTCAACAGCCCGTGGGTAGAGCGGGGAATGTGGTTGGTGATGACCAACATGACTTCTCCACAAGTTCTACTCACTTGGTTGCACATTCTTTCCCAACTCCAGCAACTCGCGGCAACGAAGCCACTGACTCCATCATCATGCTGCCATGCTTCACAACGCATACCTGGCAAAGACAAAACAAAACATAAGATTACCGGTGCAGCATGATGCCATGTGCAAATGCCCTGCAAACACCCAGTGGTGCACCCGACACGAAGTCATTGCCTGCCTGGCCTTCCCTGCTGACTCCGCCCGCCAGTACAGAGGAACGGGTAAGCCGAAACTTTCAAGCTCCCGACATGTACCGTGAGAGTCCTCCAGTGGACGCGTTAGCCCATCGCCCCACTGTCATGCGCTGCGGCCCACAGCACGTTGGCCCCAAAGGACCCTGGATGAAGGCCCTGTGTAGCCAGGACCTCACTCATCCCAAGCGGCTTGCCCCACACCCGGCCAGCGGTGTGCGAGCTGTTGCTTTCATGGACGTCAACAGCCCGTGGGTAGGGCGCATTTGGCTTAGCCGTACATTTGGCGGTACCCCAACGACAGACCGTAGCTTGGAGAACTGCCTACATGACATTTCGATCCCATGTGTAGATATTGCTCTTCAGAGCCGAGCCCGGTACCGGACTGGTACGCGTAGAAGTCCTGCTTGAATTCCACAAAGCCGCGGGCTCAGGGATGGTTGCTTGGAAGCTCTTTTGACTTAGTAAGTCTACTTAGTATCCCATAGAAGCCCACATAAAATCCCCATAGCCCACCTTACTAAACCCTACGGTACTAAGTCAAAAAAGGGCTTCCAAAGTAGGGCTTGTGGAGGGGTTTTGGGCTTGGGGTTTTGAAGAGGGAGGAGCTCCTGGAAGCTTCTCGAGATTTTAAGAGGAACTTTCAGCACTGAGCCTTAAAACCCACCTCCGATTGTCAGTGGTTCCACCAAACAGTCGCCAAAATCTCATCTTCGGTAACAGGGAGGGATCTCAAAACATTGGGAGAGGAGGGGTTCTACGTTCTAGGAAGTCTTTAGGGGGACTTCGGGGAACTTCTCGACCGGTTTTTGTCCAGAAGCTCAGAACTGTTGGGCTCAGAGCCTGGGCCAATCTGGCCGGAGAGAATCTCACAGTGCCCACTTCTGCACATGAAGCCCCCGCTGCTCGGAGAGATTTAGGTCTGCTGAGTTTGCACCAGAGCAGCTGGCTCAGGGGCCAGGGTTCACCAAACCCGAAAACCCGAAGCCCTGAGCCCCAATCCCTAAACCCTAGACCCAAAGCCCCAATCCCCAAACCCGAATCCCTGAGCCCTCGTCCCGAAACCCTGAACCCTCATTCGTCCTGGTAGATGCGCATGCCCAGCAAAATCGGGCCTTCAGTCATCAGCGCCTGCATCGAACATGTCTCAACTCGGAGGGTGGGTCGCTTGGGGGGGGCAAAGAGGGCACAAGGACGCCCTAAAGCTGCAATCGCTGGGGTTTGGGGTTTGGGGTTTTGGGGTTTTGGGGTTTTGGGGTTTTGGGGTTTTGGGGTTTTGGGGTTTTGGGGTTTTGGGGTTTTGGGGTTTTGGGGTTTGCAGTTTAGGGTGTAGGGTTTGGAGTTTAGGGTTTAGGGTTTAGGGTTTAGGGTTTAGGGTTTAGGGTTTAGGGTTTAGGGTTTAGGGTTTAGGGTTTAGGTACCTAGCCAGTGGGAGCCAGAACCCTCCCAATCCGAGTAAGCCGCGGAGAAAAAGCTGAAAAGACAAAAAAACGCGCCTTGTTTTTTGACACCCACCATAAACCAAAAAAACAAACATGTACATATATCTATATATATATATGTATATATACCCTAAACCCTAAACCCTAAACCCTAAACCCTAAACCCTAAACCCTAAACCCTAAACCCTAAACCCTAGGGTTTAGGGGAAGAATGCTAATGAGCAAGGGGTAAGGGCGCCTTCTTCACCAGGTAGGGAACCTGTGAACCCACGGGATGGAGCGCCCTCGGCTCGTACTGGACCTGAGGCCCGGGATGGTTGCTTTAGGATTTAGGGTTTAGGGTTTAGGGTTTAGGGTTTAGGGTTTAGGGTTTAGGGTTTAGGGTTTAGGGTTTAGGGTTTAGGGTTTAGGGATTAGGTTTTAGGGTTTAGGTTTAAGGTTTAGGGTTAGGGTTTAGGGTTTAGGGTTTTGGGTTTTGGGTTTCGGGTTGAGGTTTGAGGTTTTAGGGGTTTAGGGGTTGAGGGTGGTTGTTGTTTTGTAGTTTGTTAGTTAGCCAGTCAGTCTGTCAGTCAGATATTTAGTTAGTTAGTTAGTTAAGTAAGTAAGTTAGTTAGTTAGTTAGTTAGTTCGGGGGAGTGCGGGGCGAGGTGGTTAAAGGGTTAAAGGGATTTAGGATTTGGCTTCAGGGCACTTTCGAGGGTTTAAGGATGTTTAGGGCTTTAGGTCCTTGAGGGTTTCGTGGGTGTTCAGGGTTTGAGGGGCCTAGGTGTGCGGGTCAAGGAGCTGAGCTATAGGGTTTCGGGTTTAGGGTTCAGGGTTCAGGGTTCCGGGTTCAGGATTCAGGGTTCAGGGTTTAGGGTTTAGGGTTTAGGGCTTAGGGTTTAGGGTTTAGGGTTTAGGGTTTAGGGTTTGGGGATTAGGGTTTAGGGTTTAGGATTTAGGGTTTGGGATTGAAGCTGGAACTTGGTTTTCCCTGGATTGGAAGCAACTTCATGGGGAGGGGAACTTTAAGTCGAACTTTCCAGCGATCTACGGATGAGCCATCACCTGTCAGGGTAGGAGTCGAGTCTAAACCCTAGACCTTAAACCTTGAACCCTCAACCCTAAACCCTAAACCCTTAACCCGGTATGAGGGTTTCGGGAGTAGGATTTAGGGCTTAACGCTGGAGGTACGGACAATTGAAGGAATCTGGGCGTTGGGGTCCAGAGATTTTGGGGTCCAGAGATTCTTAGCTGAGTTTGCAAAATTTAGGGCAGATGATGAGGGAGGTTGCGTGCAACTACCCCAACCTCATAATGCCAAACTCTAAGATACTTAGCTGAAGGCTCGGATTTCAAGCTCCGGCGCTTCGGGCTTGTGAACGAATGGGAGTTTCGTGCCATGTCAGCCCGGGACACTATGAGAAGCTGCAAGAGCTCACGATCTTTTCCCGGCCGAGGTTCTGGATTTCAGGGCAGCTCATGCTTGCATCCTAGCGGGCCGTGAGCTCCTCGACGGCGGTGCTCTTCCTGCAGGAACCGCGCCACTTCCTGTTGCTGGCACTCCATCGCCATGTCGAAGGGCCACAGATGCTCATTGCCGTCGTAGTAACGTATATCACCGCAAGTTGAGTCCAGCGGGGCACCTGCTCGCAATAGCACCTCAACAATGGTTACATGGCCCCGTGCACACGCGGCACCCAGAGGTGTGCAAACCACGATGTCTCCCCCTGCTTCATAGCCGTCATGGCCATGGCGCGGCAGCAGACAAGACGCCCCAGCCTCCTCCAGCAACAAGCGCACGATCTCCTCATGGCCAAACCAACATGCCAAAAACACTGGCGTCGTTCGGCGGCTTTTGAAGATGTCATCGCTGCGGAGGATGTCATCGGGGTTTCGGGGCAGTTGCAGGAGCTGCTCAACTTTCTCAATGTCGCCGGATTCAATAGCATCACCAAGCTCCAGCTCCTGTGGCTCCTGCAGCTGCTCGGCAAACGGCAACATCACCAGCTGAAACTCAGCCGACTCAAGCATGTCGCCATCCTGCAACTCCCGCCCGCTCCCCACTGGGAGTAGCCGCAGCCGAAACCGCGGGACCCCACAAAGGCGTGCCAGATGTTGCTTCAAGCTTCGGATGTCCGCAGCCGCGTTCGCAGGCACGCGGTACTTCACAGCACCCTCTGTGTTGAAAATACGCAGGTTGTCTGGGGAAGGCTCTGCCATGAAAGGCGTCAGACAAGCGCTGCCTTTGCACACAAACCGTTTCGCCTGGACGCGACTGCCTTGGGATCGTATCTAGCTGCTAGTGGCCCTAGCTGAGCAGTTCAGAACAAGCCATAGGGTTCGCGGAGGATTGAATGTTAACAGTCTGTGACTAGGGGTTTGGCTGTTGTGACGTGTCGAGACTCACCATGAAAAGAGCCAGGTGCACGGAGAAGCAGGAATCATCATCATCATCATCCTCCTCCTCCTCCTCCTCATTATCATCATCATCGCGAAGACGGAGACGATGTTGATCGAACGGTCATGAAGATCATGAGGATGAGGGTGACTACAACCAACTACTGCGTTCCTGTACGACCAGGGCAGCGACTTCTTAGCACACAGCTTGGCGGGTGGGGGCGCATGGTAGTTACTCTGGCCTCATGAAGACGGCTCTAAGCATGATACCGACAGTCAAAAGTTGGTCTTCAGCCCAGGCGCCCATGGCGGCCCTTGATTGCGTTCTAGCAGACCATACTGACTTCCACTACTTGCGACTACCCATGAAGATTCGAGTGGAATCCTGAGACATGCATCACTGGGGCACCAGCGTAGAAAAGATCCTGATCCAGTTTCCGCGGATACCTCCAAGAAATCTCCCACCCATGCTCTGCCTCAAACTCTTACACCCCTCTGTCAGAACTGGGGGCTACAAGTAGTGCAGCTGTACACATTTCGTATACATGTACATGTTGCTGTTCAAGAGTCACAAGATCTCAATGCAGGCTTCAGAGCGCACCTGGTGTAGGGTGAGCAGGCCCCAGGGCAGTGGACTTGCGTATCGTGCGGCAGCACTTGCGGGTAGCAGGTCTGCACGCCCGCCTGGAAGAGCAAGTGACCAGCAATCAAGGGCAGCAGACATGGTGGTCGGTTATCGACCCAAAGAATCAACGTTCTACTCATAAGAATCCCAATAGTAACTGAAACGTGAAAGAAAACATAATACATATATATATATACACACAGGTACAGATACGTGTACAATTAACAATTTACCTACATATGGCCGCTGTCAAAAAGACGCTATTGGAGCTCAAACTCTCGCCGAGGCCCCCAAGGTGTGCTCGCTAGCAAACACAGAATGTGGACAATGAGCCCCAGTTCTAAGACCCTTTCATCAACAGTGAAGTTAACAACATCACCACGAAGAGAATGAACTGGGCGTATTTTGTAAGGACTGTTAGGACGCACGAAAATCGCCCAGGCATGAACGAAGTAAAGTTATGAGTGTGAAAGGAACACTGTATTCATTCCATTCTCGGCCCATTGACTCTTTAGGGCCGCAATAATCGTCTACGGGCCAATGAACAAAGATATAATATTGGCGAGTCTTCGAATGGGTTCTTAAGGGATTACATTCCGTGGTCACAGAGGTTAGGGGTAGGGGGGGGGGGGGGGGGGGGTGGGGGGGGGGTTAGGGGGGGAGGGGGGGGGGGGGGGGTAGGGGGGGTAGGGGGGGTAGGGGGGGTAGGGGGGGAAGGGGGGGGTAGGGGGGGGGGGGTAACGGGGGGGGGGGGGTGGGGGGGGGGGGTGGGGGGGGGGTAGGGGGGGGGGGGGGGGTGCGGGGGGGGTAGGGGCGGGGTAGGGGCGGGGAGCAACAGCAGCATCAGCAGCAGCAGCAGCAGCAGCAGCAGCAGCAGCAGCAGTAGAATAATTCCTGAATCCCAAGCTGGGCGTTGGGTTCTGCGACTTTGGATTTGGGGTTTGGTGTGTTGTGGGGTCAGCGTTTGGACTTTAACAGCTACGTTGAACGTTCACGCGTACGGTGACAGAACCGAATCAGAAAACATTGGCTGATGAGGGGCTCGGCCAAGAGCGGACACTCAAAAGCGGGTTTGAGATTTAGAGTTTAGGGTTTAGGGTTTAGGATTTAGGATTTGGGTTTAGGGCTTAGGGACTAACATAAGAAATCCAGACCCTCAGATTTGAGGCCGAAGCCTATTGTTTTGGGGGCGCCTCTTGGGCATAGGGAGTTAAGATATTCAGGGTGCAGTACATTCAGCTCGTGCTCGAATCCGTTTGGGCGAATTTCCGGAGTGACTGTCAGGCCCAATAGGAACGTAAGAAAATGAGGGGCGGATATCTTAAATTTTGGAAACCGAGCCCCTCATTTTTTTAGTTTCCTTTTGGGTTGGATTGTCTCATTTGGTGATGGGTGCGCCTCCTGGAATTGGAAGGCTGCGGGAGGGTAACTGAATTTTGGAAAAACATTGGGACTTTGGGATGTTCCCCCCTATACTTGCAGTCCTTAATGAGGATTTTAATAGGACTGTTAGTAGAAGGGGGAACATCTCAATTGGGACTGTTTGGAGGGTTTGAGCAGGTCTAGGTGGGGGGGGCGGGGGCTCATTCTCTTAGCTTCGGCTTGCTTCGGGCCCCACGGCAGGAGTTTGTTATGAAATTCGAAGTGCCCTCAAGGTGTGAGGGATCTTTCTGAGAAAAAAAACGTGCTCCTCTACTTTGAGAAATCCAGGGCACCCTCACCGGGAACTATCGCTGTAGTTCTAAGTAGGGAGCCTTGGCCCGACGGAGACCCCTAAACCCTAATCCCTATTCCCTAAACCCTAAAGCCTAAACCCTAAACCCTAAACCCTAAACCCTAAACCCTAAACCCTCAACCCTAAACCCTAAACCCTAAACCCTAAACCCTAAACCCTAAACCCCAACTCCGAGCTCTAAAGGTGCCTGAGACCCAAGGCCAGGGAAAACTGAAGACACCCAAGTGTCATGGCTTCCCCTACTACACCCCTCCATACCACCCCCCCCCCTCCCCCCCCTAGGTTCCCCCCATTACATCGCCTCGGCTGAATTCTCCCTACATAGCCTTAACTAGGATGGCCCAGGCAAACCCTCTGAAAAATATTCCTGACTATGATCCTCTGAAACTCCATAAGGGCAAAATGTGCAATGTCCCAAGGGTCACTCGGGCAACCCAGGAAAGTGGCCTGGAACCCCAAGGCGCGACCATCCGAAGCTCCCACAACCCAGCGCCTCTTGCACTCGAACCCCAATGGGCCACCCCCCTGCCTCCTAAACCGGGTTTCGGGTTTAGGGCCTAGGGTTTAGGGTTTAGGGTTTAGGGTCTAGGGGTTAGGGTTTAGGGTTTAGGGTTTTGGGTTTAGGGCTTTTAGACCCGAACCGCAAGCCCTGAACCCCTAACATCATATTAGCCCTACACCCTGAAATTACACCCTTCAAGCCTAAGGGTCTCAACTGAATCCCCCGGAAGCCGCGGACGCCTGGATGTTTCCGCGGTAGTCTGGGCCACCAGTGGGAACTCCCCACCTCAGCAGCTTGTGGGCTTGTGGTTTCGGGGGTTTAGGGGTTTAGGGGGTTTAGGGGTTTAGGGGTTTAGGGGGTTTAGGGGTTTAGGGGGTTAGGGGTTTAGGGGTTTAGGGGTTTAGGGGTTTAGGGGTTTAGGGGTTTAGGATTTAGGCTGGTTTAGGGTTTAGGGCTCTAGGGTTCAGCACACACCCCAAAAAACTTCATGAACCCCAAGCGACCCCCAAACTCCAAATCCCTGGATCCTAAACCCTACACCCAAAGCCTTAAACCTCGAAAACCCGAGATCCCTTTGAGGCTTAGGGCTTCGGGTTTAGGGTTTAGGGCTTAAACCCCAAAACACCTGAAACCCCAAAACAACGATCTGAAGCGACCCGAGGCTCCGGGACACTGTCCGAAAGCCAAGGAGGCCGCTACCGCCGTTGCAGTAGTCGTGGCCGTCAGTCCTTATCGGGGCTAAGGGAGTTTATGAGGCTTAGGCTGCTGTGCAGGGTTTAGGGTTTAGGGTGTAGGGTTTAGGGGGTTTAGGTGGTTCAGAAAATTTGGGGGTTCAGCTTGTAAGGTTTAGGGTTAGGGTCTACGGGCCAGGTTGTTATCTCGAACCGGGGGTGTCTTGCGGGTTCTATCGTTTAAACCGGGTTTTCTCACAGAAGGGAGTATACAAGCGTCCGTGCTCCACGTTCTCGACCCCCGTCCCCCACGGTCACCGTAAACCCTAAACCTTGCAACCTGAACCCTCTCAACCCTCAACTAGTGTAACCCCTCAAACCTCCTTCTCCCAACCCCAAAACCCCTGAACCCTCAACCCTGAAACCCTCAAACCCTAAATCCTTCCAAAGCCGAACCCTGAAACCCAGAAAAACCGGAACCCCCCCCCCCCCCCCCAAAAAAAAAAAAAAAAACGTTTAGAAAAAAACAAAGAAAAAAATATATATATATATATATACATATATATATATATAAACTCTTGAAACCAAAACAATGCCCCAAGCCCCCGCAGACAGGTCCTGCACGCTGCGATGAAGGACTGGCTCAACCAGGCCTGGGGCCCGTTGAACCTCACGGGGGGTGCGGGGGCAGGAGGGGGGGGTGCTTGGAGGGGGGGGGGGGGTTGCTTAGGGCGGGGGCGGGGGCGGGGGCGGGGGGGAGAGGGTTCGGTTTGGGGAGTTGAGGGTTTGGGGGTTGGGTTTAAAGTTTAGGGTTTGAGGGGTTTAGGGTTTACGGTTGGTTTAGGGTTTACGGTTCAAGGGCTTAGGGGTTAGGGCTTTGTGGTGTGAGGTTGCGGGTTGAAAGTTGAAGGTTGAGGGGAGGAAATTCAGGCTCAATTTCCACAGGTGAGGAGAAATAGAGGGGCTTGCGAGACCTTGGCCTGACAGGTGCCAACGCCTTCTTGTGTTTTTTTAATGGCTTCTCTGGGGTTTAAGGGTTCTTAGGGTTCTTAAGGGTTTAGGGGGATTTCATGGCTTGAAGCTTTAGGTTTCAAGCTTCCGGGCTTAGGGGCCCTACGGGCCCTGGGCCCTTGCAGCGCTTCGACCCTAAACCCTAAACCCTAAACCCTAAACCCTAAACCCTAAACCCTAAACCCTAAACCCTAAACCCTAAACCCTAAACCCTAAACCCTAAACCCTCCCCGGCCCTTCCGCCAGGCCGCCGTCCGTGCGTCTGGATGCAGAGCCGGCTCTCCGTGATCAAGGCGGTGCTGTGACTCCAGCAGTTGTTGCCTGCAGGGGGTTTAGGGTTTAGGGTTTAGGGTTTAGGGTTTAGGGTTTAGGGTTTAGGGTTTAGGGTTGAGGGTTGAGGGTTGAGGGTTGAGGGTTTAGGGGTTAGGGTTTAGGGTTTAGGGTTTAGGGTCTAGGGTTTAGGGTTTAGGGGTTAGGGTTTAGGGTTTAGGGTTTAGGGTTTAGGGTTTAGGGTTTAGGGTTTAGGGTTTAGGGTTTAGGGCCCCTAAGAAGCCTGAAGCATCCTAAAAGCCCATAAACTCAGAGAGAGAGAGAGAGAGAGAAAAAAAAAAATGTCTGAAAGCCACAAAAAACCAGACAAACACCAAGAAAGCCCTAAACAAGCAGCCGAAAATACTAAACACACTCAAAGCCCTAAAGCCCCGAAGCCGATGCTCCTGAACCCCGAGGCAACCCTGAAGCCGATCAGCTTAGGGAAAGGATTTCGGGGATGGCTGCCGAAGACCTTGGCTTCATTTTACCTGCTTTCTTAGCAGGGTCGAGGAATAGAGGGCCGCATGAAGAAAGGTTTAGGGTTTCGGGTTTAGGGTTTAGGGTTTTAGGGTTTAGGGTTTAGGGTTTAAATGCCACCTTTGGTGGGGGGGGGGGGGGGGGGGCTCGTTGCTGTGAGAACTCAGAAGATGAGCTAGTAAGGCCGGTCGAAGCCCAGTGGCACGTCTGGTAGCGCACGTGCGTCGTGACGGGCTTGCACTCGGGCCAGTTTTCCCTCACATCGAAGTACTGGGAATAGGCCTTGGTGGTGGTGCAAAGGGCTTGCCTCCCGGAACGGCATAAAGACCCCCGGGAGCTGGAGGCTGCTCAGAAATTCTCTACCATCTAGTCTGACTATACAAGGGGGTGCTTTTCTTCTGGCTGGACAGCGCAAAGCCTGAAGTCCTTGCAAGACAGTCGTTGAGATGGCTTCTTGTGTTCTGCCGGCTGGTGCTGGACCAAATCTAAATCACGCGGCATGGAACTTTACTTGAAGCTTCATTGGGTAATTCAAAGAAGAAGGGCTAGGCATACCTTAACCAATGTTGCAGATTGTAGCCGGCCACACTCCGCAACCTTACACCCCTAACCTGAACTCTGGCAATCCACAATTTTTATTAGGATCGAAAGTGAAACAAAAGCGCTTTGTACACTCAGTGAATGAAGCCACTGACCCAAATACTTGCAGTTTGTCATGGCGCTTGCCATCGTGACTTGAGTCACTGTAGTTTCTCAAGGATATGTTCAATTTTGGTCTTGAGGCTGGTGCTGCTGACAAGAACCGAGACGAAATTCCTGAAGGAGATTTCCGGGCTCATCAGATCAGTTTTTGGCAGCAGAAGCATGTTTCACCGTTTCTCTAGATGGGAGGAACCATGTGCTGCTGTTTCGGCAGCTGAGGAAGCCGCAGGCGTTGCACTGTGTGCACTGAGTCATGTTCTACGCAGCCCAGAAACGCTTCTTGGGCCAGGCAGAGTTTTGTGAATCTCTGGTGCTGACATGGCAGCCCACTCATCAACACAACGGCGGGTGACGCAGGCAACAAATTCAGGATTGGCATGGGGACTTACAATGTAGGCCCAAAACTACCTGCATCCAGCCAGACTCAGTCAGACTCATTTCGTTATACCAGCATCGAATAGAATTCTGTCCTGTATGAGGGGAATATATTGGTCATCGCCGAAAGCCTATGAACCGATGCCCATTTTTTGGGGTGATTGGAGGACCGCCTGAGCCTTCGATGGCTCCTCTTTGGACCCTGTCTGGACGCCCATGGACCTCCTGGCCAAAGGACCTCTCTAGCCTAGAATTTTGGGGGTTGTTACAGGAAAATCATCGGGACCATAAGGGTAACTAGCCTAGGGTTTTGGGGGTTGTTATAGGAAAATCATCGGGACCATAAGGGAATATCATTAGTAAATTGCCCGACAACTAGATTATCTACGTGGCTGACGAAAGTCTTATGCTGGAGCAAGGCACACTCTTGCTAAGCTCCTCCTCGCTGAACTGCTTCAGGTCTTCCTGCCTTGGGAGGGATTCGGGGGTGGGGTTGAGGGTTTAGGGTTTAGGGTTTCGACGTTAGGGTTTAGAGGTTAGGGATGAGGGTTGGGGGCTGCAGTCAGAACGGATTCGTCGGGCGTTTTGGGCTGCTGGGCTTCGGAGCTCTAGCTTGCTGAGACATGCAACCGCACAGCCATACTTAGAGGCCTACTTACTCGAAAGATCTTCCAAGCAGAGTCCTGTCGGGCAATCTTGCCAACCATCTCGACTTGCAAAGGTAGGAGCCTACCCCCACAAACCTTTCCGTGAAACCTGTGGACGCCAGGCAGCAACATGCTCAAAGTGTCATTCTTCATCTGCTCCTCTTCCTGCGGTTGCTTGTACTAGAACCTTTTTGGAGGGCACCTCACCAGTAACTCAACCATCAACTCTGGAGTTTCTGCGCTTCGCATCCCCGTACCCGGGCCCTACGAAGGCTCAAGGACACTAGCGGGTTCAGGTTTTGGGCTTAGGGTTCGTAGGGTTCGTAGGGTTTCTCGGGCGTCCAGGCTTTCCATAGGGAATACAGGGTTTATTTATAGAGTTCATGGGGGTTTGTGGGGTTTAGGGTCCCCGCGCCTCTTTGGACATCGTGAAGCCAAGCCTTGGATGGAGGAGAGCTCAGATACCATGCAACCCGCAAGAATTAGAATCTCATATGGGGTTTGGGTTTAGGGTTTAGGGTTTAGGGTTTAGGGTTTACGGTTTAGGGTTTAGGGTTTAGGGTTTAGGGTTTAGGGTTTAGGGTTTAGGGTTTAGGGTTTAGGGTTTAGGGTTTAGGGTTTCGGGTTTCGGGTTTCGGGTTTCGGGTTTCGGGTTTAGGGTTTAGGGTTTAGGCTTTCATCTCATATAGGGACCAGAAGGGAGTACAATTAGTAGTTCTTCCGACGCCTGTGTGACCTGGCCCTAAACAACCCTTCACCCGGGCGACCCCCTCCCGATTTGGGGGTTACAACTTAGGGCTGCGGCGCTTCCTCCCGAGTCATATCACATCCGGGCCACTTGCTTTTGCCCTTGGCCACAGACACCTGGAGCTTCGGGATCTATGATGCAGGGTTGTTATTGCTGGCATCCCAAAAAGAGGACACTCAATCTGTACATCCACCAATATTCGGCCACATGTATACACTTTCCAAAAAACAGCAATCGAAAAACTGACCCTTGGGCTCACAGTCATGTGGCAGCTCGACGGCTCGTGTTAATAAACACACACACACACACATCGAACCCTGCCGAAACCCATGCGCCGCGCTGTAATCCCGAAACCCAACCCTCTCAAAGTCCTGAACCTCCCGGCCCAAAGCTGCTAAGGTTCTAAGCATACAAGGCCTGATCCCATCCACCCCCGAAGTCCAAGCCCCACCCTGCAGGAGCCTTGATGAAGGACGCGTCATACGTTGCAGTCCAGCTGGATGCCTAGGCCGGGCGAACGAAGGAACAGGTTCAGAGTGCCCTTGGGCTTGGGGGGGAGCACATCCTTGGCAGGGATCCCCCGAATATAATCCCGATTAAGGACTGTTAGTATAAGGGGGAACATCCCAAAGGACACAGGGTCAGCTCCAGTGCGATTCTTCAGTCGTTTCTTGGTTTGGGTGTCCAAGATTAGCAGAACCTCCGCCGAGAGTCTCCAGTCTCATTCAGCTTGTTGATCTCATTCGTCAGGGCCACAGGAACCACCGGTCTCATGGCCATGTAGCCATTCCTCCGGTTAAGGACAGGCACGCACAGCGGATAGAATCCCACCCGAAGCCCGAAACCCGAAACCCCAAACCCGAAACCATAAACCCGAAACCCTAGACCCCAAACCCTAGACCCTAAGCCCTAAACCCAAAACCCCAAACCCTAAACCCGAAACCCCAAACCTCACAGAGCTGGGACGCTCAGGGCCCCCTGGCATCTCCCCTGTATTCAGGATCATCTCGGGAGTCTGAGAGGGAAGCTTTTTTGGAAAGGCAATGTACACAAGGCGGAAGTAACGGATACATACGGTCCAAGGACTGCACAAGGGGTGTGAGGAAACTGGCCACCGTAATTGTAAAAGACATTCCTAGGCTGTATCATGATCTGGCAGGATGGGAGCAGGCGACAAGTTTTGGCTTTGCAAACTTTAATTGCACATCTGGTCCGTTCTCTAGATTGGTGTGCATTTGGGCGTGCCCCGTGTTATGCTCTAAACCCTAAACCCTAAACCCTAAACCCTGAACCCTGAACCCTAAACCCTAACCCTAAACCTAAACCCTAAACCCCTATGTTTGAGGGTGGTCGTCTAGAGAAAGAGCAGACCTTGGCTCTCTGAACTTGGGAGCTGGGCGGCTGCACCAAAGACTTCCAGCCGGCGTACTGCTCAGACTTGGTGCTCTTTAACATCACTCCTTGGATTGTTGAGGGTTTCGGCTGTTTAGGGCGTAGGGTTTAGGGTTTGGGGTTTTAGGGTTTAGGGTTTAGGGTTTAGGGTTTAGGGTTTAGGGTTTAGGGCTTGCAGGGCAATAGAATCCGCCAAAGCACAGAAGACCGGAGATAACCCTCAAACCACCACCCTTCTGGAACCCGTACACAAAGAGAACACCCCTGAAGCGTCCCGTTCAACCCTGAGCCCTAGGGGGATTTATCTCAACCATGATCCTTTGTTGAGGTACCCTAAACCTCAAACCCCCAACCCCAAACTCTAAGCCCTAAACCCCAAACCCTAAACCCCAAACCCAAACTTCGAACCTCCGAACCCCTGCACCCTTCAACCCCCAAACCCTAAACCGCTAAAACCCAAACCCCAAACCCTAACCCTAAAGCCTAAACCCAAAACCCGTAAACCCGAAACCCTAAACCCCAAACCCTAAACTCCAAACCCGAAACCCCAAACTTTGAACCTCTAAACCCCAAACCCCAAACTTCACAAACCCTAAACCCTAAACCCTAAACCCTAAACCCTAAACCCTAAACCCTAAACCCTAAACCCTAAACCCTAAACCCTAAACCCTAAACCTTAGGGAGCCGAACCCCGGCTGTGCCAAGTCAAGGCAAGGGGTTCGCTTCGAGTCCCCGAGGACGAGCTCCTGAACCGCGCAAGACGCGCCTTCTTTGGGGGTTTAGGGTTTAGGGTTTAGGGTTTAGGGTTGAGGGTTTAGGGTTTAGGGTTTAGGGTTTAGGGTTTAGGGTTTAGGGTTTAGGGTTTAGGGTTTAGGGTTTAGGGTTTAGGGTTTAGGGTTTAGTAGGGTTTAGGGTTTAGTAGGGTTTAGTAGGGTTTAGTAGGGTTTAGTAGGGTTTAGTAGGGTTTAGTAGGGTTTAGTAGGGTTTAGTAGGGTTTAGTAGGGTTTAGTAGGGTTTAGGGTTTAAGGTTTAGGGTTTAGGGTTCAGGGTTCAGGGTTTAGGGTTTAGGGTTTAGGGTTTAGGGTTTAGGGTTTAGGGTTTAGGGTTTAGGGTTTAGGGTTTAGGGTTTAGGCGGGGGAGGGGCTTGGGGCGCCTTTAAGGGCTTGAAGGGGGTGTAGGGGTTTTAGGGTTTGGGGCTTGGGGGTTTGGGGTTTAGGGTTTAGAGGTTAGGGCTTAGGGGTCTGGGGGTTTCAGGTTTAGGGGTTTTAAGGGCAGGGTTGATGGGGTGTTTTGGGGGTTTTGGGGGCTTGGAGGCTTGGGGGCTAGGGGGCTTGCGGGTTCTAACTCAACGGTCCGCAGACTTAGTACCTTGAACCCTAAAGCCCGCTTAAGCCCTAAACCCGATAAGCCCTCAACCCTAGGCCCTAGGCCCTACATGAACAAACCATGGGCCCTGGATGAGGACTGGTCCTGAAATCGGTCTTCGAAGCTTTTCGCCTCCTCGCCAGTTGCGAGCCGTAAACCCGAGTCTTTCTACTGGTTTGGGTTTAGGGTATAGGGTTTAGAGTTTCGGGTTTAGGGTTTAGGGCCTAAAGTTTAGGGTCTTTCTGCTTGGTACCTTACATCGCACGATGTCAGGGATGCCTAATTACACCTAATTCCCTGCTAAGATAGGTCTTCAGGGTTTCGGGTCTAAGGGTTTAGAGTTTAGGGTTTCGGTTCTAGGATGTGTAAATCAGGAGGGCGGTGAGGGGACACTATTGGTTATTATGTAAGCGCCTGTGACAAATTTAAGCTTCTCTGGACTCCAGAGGCTTGCAAGGGGGCTCCTGGGTTTAGGGTCCATGGATGATAGAAAATCTTAGGGTTCAGGATGCTCATGGGGTCAAAAAAGCTTTAGGGGTTCAGAGGGCCAAAGGGTGTCAGGTCCTTGTTCGTCAGCGGGGGGACGGTCTCATCAGTTCTCGCCTGCGGGAGCACCCCTCGGAAAGGTCGCGCAAAGCTCACAAAGCCCACAAAGCATTCTAAGGGCAGTTACATGGTCCCTGAATCTACCCCTTACACACAAGGCCCTGAGCCCAAAGCCCGCAGTTCTCTACTGGTTGCAGGGTGCAGGGACGAATCTCGCCGGGGGGTTGAAGGCTAAAGGGCACCCGAAGCTCGCCTACCGGCCTGAAGAGCCGAACACCCGAAAGGTCCTGAATGCGCATGTGTATACGCACACATCTATGATAGTGTATAAATGTAAATATATACTTATGTATTTATAGACATATATTGCATATATATATATATATGTGTGCATACATATTACATGAGTTAAGCCCAGCTCTTGGGCAACCTCGAAATGCAGCTGGACGAAGACTTTCTTTGAAGACTGCTCCACTGCCTCGCCAGCGCTTGTTTGTTTGTTGTTGCTTGTTGGGAGTGGGGGTGGGGGGGGGTGGGTGGTATCGGTTCTAGGTGTATCCCAGGCACCTGTAAAGCACGGAGAGGTTTTGGGAGGGTAGCTTGACGGCAAACTCCAAAGCAACCCCGACTTCAAAGCCCGGAGGTCTAGCCCGGGCCTTGGTACAGCGACTAGGGTCGCTGAGTCTGGACCCGCAGCTTGCCATGACCTGAGGCAGCAGGAGCTTGGGTGCAAGACTTGAGTTCTCGGGCGTTAACTTCAGACTTCTGGCTCAGAGTTCAGGGTGCAGGGTTTGGGGTTTCACGGCGTTTCGGGTCAGGGCTTAAATTTTGCGGTTTAAGATTCCGGGCTTAGATTTGGGGCTTTGGGGTTGAGGCTTAGGGCGTGGCTGACAGCAGCTGGGCGATTGCGTGGGCGAGATTTAGGGGATTTCGTGCTTGCTCCGCTAAACCCTAAACCCTGAACCCGAAACCCTAAACCCGAAACCCTAAAACCGCAACCCTAAACCCTAAACCCTAGACCCTAAAGGCCCCGTTTCTGCCCCAGCGGCCGCGTTGAAGTGGAGGTCCAGTGATCGCCTCCTTTTGGGCGATGACCGCACCACCATCCTCGAGCCATTCGAATATAGGGTTTAGGGTTTAGGGTTTAGGGTTTAGGGTTTAGGGTTTAGGTTTTAGGGTTTAGGGTTTAGGGTTTAGGGTTTAGGGCTCATTAGTCTTCCCTTATGGTGCCTTTAGTAAAGATACTCCAAATATAGGCCCCTAGTATTCCCTTCTGGCTCCTGTAAAAAGATACTCTAGCTAGAGGCTCACAGTATTCAGTTACGGACCCTATTCTGAGTATTCCCTTATGGTTCCTGTAGAAATAGACTCTAAAAACCCCCCAAGACCCTATTCTAAGTAATATAGCCTCATCGTATTCCCTTATGGTTCCTTTGTAGATATACTCGAAAAACCCCCCAAGACCCCATTCTGAGTCATATAGGCTCATAGTATTCCCTTATGGTTCCTTCATAAATAGACTCAAAAAACACCCCCAAAACCCTACTCTGAGATATTCTGAGAGCATTAAGGCCGCTATTCGATTTGTGGGGGCGTCGGGTTCTTTTTTCGGGTTAGGGGCGTGAGGGTTTGGGGTTTGGGGTTTCGGGTTTTGGGGTGTTTGGGGTTTGGGGTTGTGGGGTTTTGGGGTGAGGATTAGGGTTTAGGGTTTAGGGGTTAGTTTAATTAGGTTGGGCGCTTAGCATTTGCGATTGATGCTGATTACGGATGTGGGCTTCGAGGACGGGGCTGACACCACCTCAACTGAAAGATGCTGAGCCCGAAACCCTAAACCCTGATTGCAAGCTCTTGTTGTAAGAAGTTGAGCCTCCGCGTTGGCGCGAGAGCCCCGTAGCTACAACCACTCTCAACGTCATGCTCAGCGGTTGAGGCTTCGGAGCTTTTGGGCTTTGGGGTTTTGTAACCGTAAGCCCGAAACCCGAAACCCTAACTACTGCGGCTGTGGGTCGGTGTTAGGGGCGGTGGCCGGCTCTCCTCGTTGTCCTCAATGAAAGCACCTAGGCCATGTAAAGTTGTCATAAATCAAGGTCCCTTAGATGAACCATGAGTTGAAGAGAGGACAAGATGGGACCTTTATTTGGGGACTGTCACCACGTCAGGCTTGTCAGGACATGATAACAAGGATGTACAATAGCTAGGACCAGAATGCCGAAAGATGCGATGTCACCTTAGCACGTGCGTGGAATTCTGCCAACAGAAGACGACAGCGACGCACGAAACATCATCAGCACCAGCAGGGTCCCAAGCGCAGCACACCATGGGTCCATGGTGAGCCGGGCGCGCGGATCAAGAACACCCAACCGCTGGCTCGCGCAAGCGCAGTCGTGCAAGATTGGAACCCCTGGTGTTGGGGCGGGGAGGGGGGGGGGGAGGAGGGAGGTAGGAGGTAGGAGCATAAGCTTGCCAGAACCCTGAACCCTAAAATCTAAACGGAAGATTCGCAGGCAAAGGCAACGTATCTGTCACCCCCAGAGTCATGCCGGGTCGCTGTATTTGGTGCCGGAGTCCTGAATGTGCTGAGTCTACGCCGCCAGGAATTCGGACGTACCGCACATGATCTTCGATTCACCGGAAGAATATACGGAGATACTGACAATGAGATTAACAGACAGAGGCAAAACCAACCCCGATGCAAAGTCTGAGACCCAAATCCAAGCGCCACACTCCCAAGCAAACAAGGAAACATATATATATATATATACATATATATATATAGAGGGTCGGAATAATTACTAATAGTATTCCCTTATGGTCCCTTTATACATGTACCATAATAATCCCCAAAACCCTATTCTAATTGTTAAGGCCCCTAAACCCTAAACCCTAAACCCTTAAGGCCCCTATGTATTAACCCCGGCAAGTCCTCGAAGTCGAACGGTGGCGGGGGCCACCTGGCTTTGGACGACGCCTCCTGAAGCCGCAGTGACCGCGACAAGCTCTCATCTAGCAAAGGTTGGGGGTTTAGGGTTTAGGGTTTATTTAGGGTTTAGGGTTTAGGGTTTAGGGTTTAGGGTTTAGGGTTTAGGGTTTAGGGTTTAGGGTTTAGGGTTTAGGGTTTAGGGTTTAGGGTTTAGGGTTTAGGGTTTAGGGTTTAGGGTTTAGGGTTTAGGGTTTAGGGGTCTTCTAGGGTTTAGGAGAAGTACCAGCAGCAACCCCTTCGTTCTAGCACCTAGCAATCTAGCAGCCACGATCTCTAAAAAGTCAGCACACACGGAAAGTCGTGTGCTGATGTCTGCCAGACTCCTCGCCGGCACTGGCTTTCATTGCCTCGCGGTACTCCTGCATCTTGCAAGCGCCGATTGAGGGCTCGAGGGGCTCTGTTTGGCTCAGGAAACCCCAGGAGAGAACGCTACGAGGAAGCCACCGCTTATCATGCGCCAGTCACGAAGACCTACGGTCGGCGCGCTGTATTACGATCCCTTTCGGGGCCGTATGACCAGAATTAAAAGATCTGACCATGTGCCTAAGGTTGTGGGGTGGAGGGGCCCTGTGCTACGGATGAGAGATGTGTGTGAACCCTTCCTTCTTCTTTCAATGCAAGAGGTAACATTTTCAGAGAACTCAGGGCTCATCCAAAAGCCAGAGTCTGCCCCAGATTGGTCTATAAATGCGCAAACCGTCTGGGCTCAGGGTTTCGGGTTTAGTGTTTAGGGTTTCGGGTAGACAACCTGGAGTGGCGTCCTTGACTCTTCGCTTCTGCCGTCTCTGCAGAAGATGCAAAGGCAGCTCATCCTCATCCTGCCCAGAATGAGCAGTCAACAAGCTCTCTATGCCTTCAACACCTCTACACTGGGTGGCCTCAAGAAGGACATTGAAGAAGGAGGCTTGGGTTTCGGTGGATATGGTCGCGTCTCTAAAATGCGGCCCCTTTTGGTATTAAGGCGGCCCCTCTTATTTAGGGTACCGACAAACGGACAATGAGTTTGAGAACTCACAATATGAAGGCCTGTCAGGTCAGCAGAAGACCTTGGGGGCCCGAAGACGAAATGCGCCTCTGAGACGATGAGGTCCGCCAGGGAGGACGCGGAAGGCTCCTGCGGACTTCGGGCTGCACGGGTGCACTCCAGAAGCCAAACATCTCTACAATCATACCTACAATCATCCCTCTTACCCCCAAGCCCTAAATCCCTGCCTCAAAACCCTAGCCCTTTCACCCTCAGTTGGCAGGTTCCATGCACCGACTTCCGTTCAATGTTTCTTTCGGATATCAGGGCTTAAGGGGCTTATGACCCTAAACCCTAAACCCTAAGCGTTCGGGCCTCTAAATCTTGTAAAGGCTTGTGATCCACACAAAAACCCTGGGAAACTGAGAGGGCCTCCGAGGTGTCGGAGGGGCAAGAGCCAGCAACCTGGAGAGCACCCGGAAGTTTGGGGTTTGGGCTTTGGGCTTTGGGCTTTGGGGTTTGGGCTTTGGGCTTTGGGGTTTGGGGTGGCTTAGGGCCTGGGATCTCTCTAAGGGGACTTGCAGGGTCTTTGGCAGTTTTTCAGGAGGTCTTAACGGGTTCAGAGGTTCTGCCGAGATCTTGTGCCTTTTGTTCAGGGAGCTGGCGCCCACGAATAGCTGCTTAGGCCTTTTAGAGGCCTTGCGGATGTAGGGCTTGAGGGGTGAAGGAGGCCGCGCTCGGGGCAGTGGTAAGGCCCGTTGCTTAGGAGTAGGGTTCAGGGTTCAGGCCAGAACCCCGTGCCCTAGACACAAAAACCCTAACCCTAACCCCCCCCTAAACCCTACACCCTAAACCCTAAACCCTAAACCCTAAACCCTAAGCCGGTTCCAAGCCGAGGCCTCGCTTGCTGCAGCACGCAGGAGTGCACCATGCACCTCGGCTTTGTAGGGCTTGTGCGGGTTTAGGCTCTAGGGTTTAGAGGGTTTAGGGTTTAGAGGGTTTAGGGTTTAGGGTTTTGACAAGGGTTCAGGGTTTAGGGTTTCGGGTTTCGGGTTTAGGGCTTAGGGCTTAGGGCTTAGGGTTTAGGGTTTAGGGTTGCCCCTGCACACACTCTGCAACATGTTTCTGAAGAAGATACCCTTCAACCAAGAATAAGGGGAAATGCGCCTGCCTGGGTTTAGGGCAGTTCAGAGACGTGACTGAGACTGAGGAGCAGGCCAAAGCGAGGAGCAACCTTCAAGCAAGTTTGTGTTCAAAGAGCTAGGGTTCTGTGTTTAGGGGAATTTTGGGTTTTTGGTTTAGGGTGTAAGCTTCGTCGACACGTCAGTCCACAGTGTGCCACCGCAAAGACACTTAGGCGAGGACGGTAGCATAGCCATGCTGGCAAACACTTTTAGATGGAAAGGAGAGCCAAACTGCAAGCGGCATTGGCGCGACAATGTCTCCGACTGTCTGACATTTTGACGGAGAACTAGCAGTTGCAAACATCAGCTTGGCCATGCTATCGGGGTGCATATAACACATTATACTCTCAAAATATATAATGTATACATATATATATATATATAAATATGTATACGCTCCTAAAACAGAAGCTGCCAACCCCCCCCCGCCCCCCCCCCCCCGCCCCCCCCCCCACCCCCGCCCCCCCCTACCCCCCGCCCGCCCCCACCACCCCCCCCCCCCCCCCCCCCCCCCCCCCCCCCCCCCACCCCCCGCTCGTCCCCGCCCCCCCACCCCAAGAGACGAAAACATAAACGGGCACTTTGTACTCAACCAAACCCCCGAAAAAGGGAAAGACAAAAATGACACCTCGGGACCAGTCCTTCGGGTCCCGGACACTACCAGTGATTGTATGCTTGTTCTTTGTGTATTTAATTTCTTTGGTTTGAGTACTGGTGCCCGAACTTTTTGTGAACCCTAAACCCTAAACCCTAGACCTTTTCGGTGGTCGTTTTTGGGCCGGAGGAGCCGAAGCTTTTGATACAATGCAGTCTAACTGGCTCCTCAGATGGAGCTGCAGGCTATGGTGCCCCAGAGGCATTTTTGGTTTAGGTTTTAGGGTTTAGGGTTTAGGGTTTAGGGTTCAGGGTTCAGGGTTTAGGGTTTAGGGTTTAGGGTTCAGAGCGTTTCGATTTCAACGAACTCGCCCGTAGTGAGGAGGAGGCAGGGCAATCTATTTAAGGGCTAATTGTACTGCATAGGCCCTATGTATTCTGAACAAACAAAATGAAGTGTCTACTACTCATACAAGCTTGCCTCACAGATTAGAAGTATAGTGAGGAAGCTAGTTGTTCAAGCATCACTGCACTAACTAGACTACCTATACTAGGAAAATGTAGCATCTACTACTTGTATTACTATCACTTCAGGTTTATTCAGCTCAATCAATTAATTAACTAGAATAAACAAACTACCTTTTATTGAAACGAGGAATGCTAATCTATTTCAAGCGGCAGCAACCGCCATCACTAGCATAATGCAACGCATTATATGCGGCTGCCGCTCAGATTGCCAGCTTAATATGCTTTTCATGCGCATTTGGGGTCTTGCTGAGATATACAGGGACATGATGGCCTGGAACGATTTCTGCATATATGCGGACGTGCGGTAGCGGAGACACAAGGCATATGGCGAAGCCATGGGGAAATGAATGTTATCCTATCTGCTCACAGCATTCCCCAAAGGGAGGGTTTTTGGGGTGGTTATAGTGGGAGGGTGGTCATGGCCGGGATTCGCAATGCTCTTGATGCAGTATCGTATGTACATGTCGGCTGTATCTGAAGAAGCCTCTCGCTTCTCTAAATTTTGCAGTATAAGACCTCATGAACTTGGTAGTTTTGCCGGGAAAGTGTTATGGTGACGTTGGTCTCAGGGGTGGTGTGGTTACTATATATAGAGAGAGAGAGGGCTTAGGGTGGTTTTCAGTTGAAGGGGTAGGTTGTGTTTAGATACTTTCCTGATGTGGTTTTGTTGTTCAGGATGCTTCTGGTGGTTGTACGTCTCGTAAGGGGAGACGATATAACATGCCACGGGAACTATGTTGTCTATTGCAAGTCCCTAAAACGATGGATCTTTGAGGGGGGGGGAGCAAAAAACAAAAAAAAATATATATATATATATATATATACATATATAATATGTATAAATATATATATATATATATATTTCTGTACAGACATGGTTGAAGGATAACAAAAACAGCATTCTTTTCCTGGTCTGGCTACTCCGGTTCCAGCAAGAGACTAAACAGCGCGGAGATCAGCCCATCTGCCCACGAAATGGAACTCTGCGGTCTGGAGGCTCTGCAAAGGAACGAATTGGAGAGCACAGGAGCCTAAATAATTGCCAAGGTGATCCCCTTTATGAGCCCCGTATGATTCCCAATATGGGTAGAAGAACACAAAAAACGACAGAGACAGCCACTCTAATTAGATAGGCCCCTGTGTTAGGCAATGATGCCTGTCTGGGACTCCCGTAGAACGTCACTTTCCACGGAAGCTCTGCAGTAACAAAATAAGTGAGCATTGCCGCATTCTGCAAGGCAGTGCCTGCAGCCTACGCGACAGTTCCTCACTTACTCGCTTCACATCCTGATGCGAAGGCACCCTACATGTGAGGTGCGAGAGCACTGAGAGCTTTGCGAGCACTCAACGCGATGCCTTTAAAGGTTTTAAAGGCTTTGCAGCTTTGTGGTCTCGTATGGACAGATCTCGACAGCGGCAGGAAACGAGAGCTGTGATGTAAGCTAGCCGCCGTGAATTTCCCCACAAAAAGTGGTGGAACAAAATGCGTTGCACGAGGCAGCAGGTGACAGATCATCTCGGCTTGCAGATGCACCCTGCTCTGCTGCAGCTCTTGTTTTTGAGGGGGGATCTCTAGACTATCGTCAGGGTCTGAGTCTTGGGGGGTCCAGGGTCAATGCAGGTCCTTTTGCAGAGCACTTGAAGGCTCGAAGCCTACAACCCTGAGGCACAAACAGCGTGCTGCAAAAGGGCCTCCATGGCACTAGCTTGCTACGTCCAGAGGTGTTCAAGCGCAATCTCGACCTGGCGCACCGGGAGGCTCTTGCCCAGCGCCACGAGTGGTCGCATGATTGCTGCTCAGTCCTCGAAACAAAACTTGGGATACTTCTCCGGAAGGCCAGGTAGGTATTCTCTCAGGCTCTTCATGTCTTTCAACAGTGCAGGCCTTGGCTGCCCCAGCAACGTTCCGATCAACAGAACGCATCAGCCAAAAATCGCGCATTACTAGCAGACTAGCAGACACTACGCTGGCGACGTCATGACTAGCCTAGCTGCTGCCTAGACCCAAAACCCTAACCCTAAACCCCTATCCACTCTTCTCATAACACTGCAGCCAGGTTTGCGGGACCATAACGCCGCCATTGGCCGTACGTTGGTTCCTTCGGAGTTGCAGGAGGCTTCATGCACCGAGTGTCGCCAGGCCAATGTTGCCCCTAACATTTGCGTCCTGTTTCGGGTACCTTAAACTGGATCTACAAGGGCCATTGTCATGACACAAATAAGGATACAACTCACAGGCCTGACAGGGGAGGGGGAGGGAGGGGGCTTCCACCTGGGCCCTCCAAGCCTAAACCCGAAACCCTAACTTGGGCGTTTACGGGATTATATATGGTGCTCGTAGGGTTCTTTATCCCTAGCCAAGGAACGGCCCCACGCAGGTGCCCATCCCCCAGTCCCGTTAGGCGGGCTTTGGAGTTAGGGTTTCATTCGGTGTCTAGCGGATTAGGGGTTTAAGGGCTTGGGGCTTATGGGGTATTGGGAGCTTACTTTGGGTTCAGGCTATGTTGGGTCCTGTAGTCGTACTGATCCTCCCCAGCCGTCCATATTCGGCCGGGGCCATTTGGGTCCTTCGCTGAGCCTCGGAGGTACCTGCGTCGGGCTGGTAGGGGTTTATGAAACACAGGAGGGAAAAGAAGTTTAGGGTTGAGGGTTTAGGGTTGAAAGTTTAGGGTTTAGGGTTTAGGGCTAGGGTTTAGGGAGGAGTCTTCTAGGGCTAGAAGGCTTCACGAACTTGGTGCTGCAGGGTTAAGGCCCCGTTGGGGGCTTTGAGAGCCAAAACTGCACACCGAAGCTTGCGAAGCCCTTGAGGTCGTAGCCTCAGGAAGTCACCACTCTTCTTCTTGAAGGCGTCGGCATCACAGACTGCCTGGACTGGAAGGACTCAGGTGCTCAGTGTAGCTGAGACGAGAACCTGAACCTACTTCCGCCAAGCTAAGCCTTTTCTAACCTCATACCCTGTTGTGGTGTTAAGAGTGCTACTTATGGCTTTGTGGAAGCACACTGAAAGTGGAAGCAGCAAGGCTCGAGCAAAATCGTAGTCACCGTGCCAAAGATAGACGGTGCAACTGGTTCACGGCTAATTTTCGAGGCATCATTGGTCCAGACAGGTCTCTGCCGAAAAACACAAAGTTGATGACTCGCATAAGATTGCCGTCGGAATCAAGCGCGCCTCTACGTTGATGGCCAAGAAGAAATGTCCCAGGGACATGGGCGACGGCTTACCTGAGCCGCAAGGAGGTGCAATTCAAAGAGGACCAAGAGTCTGGTTCCCAGCAACCAACAAAAAGGAAAGCTTCAACTCATGTAACTGGGGGGAGTCTAGCTTGCTTGCAAGAGAATGTAAGGAAGCGAAGCTCATGGTTCATCCACGGCTTCGAGACGGGCTTCGAGGCTTTTGGGGTAGGAGCCTGACGCAATGTGTGGCTTCAGGGCACAATGTCTATAGCGAGCCTCCATTTCTCACACAACGCAGCCTAGAGATCTCAAGTCCAGCGCCGAACAGCACTGCTGCAAAACTTCTAGTCAATTTTGGCTGCATACAAGACAAGCACACAAAGAACCCCACCAGCCAGCCAAATCCCACGGCCTAACTTCAACAGCACAACCTGGAGCCTAACCCTTCACATCGCGGATGTCCTGCGCGATGTGCACCCTCTGCGGTCAAGGTGCCGTCAGGTCCAACACCCGACAGTGCCCGGCCAAAGTCACCACCCTGCCCCATGCGATGGGTTGGGGGTTGCTGGGGAGTGCGCGTTTCGGCTACCTTAAACTCGTAAAGCCCGAAACCCCGCAGTCCTGAAGCCCGAAACCCTAAACACAGCTACAGAATGTGGAGTCCGGCCGCCTGTCCAGACCCTAGGATCCCTTGTCCTACTGTAAGGACAAAAATGGCTTCAATTCAGAAAGGCACAAGACAGCCTGAAAGGCGATGCTGAGGAGCTCTACCACGGTGGCCCAGGAGTAGCCTTTGTAGCCTCCCAGCTCGTCGCCCCCGCCTCATCGTCGTGGTTGGTTAATTCTGGGGTTTAGGGTTTAGGGTTTAGGGCTTAGGGCTTAGGGCTTAGGGTTTGGGATGCTCCCCCCTTCTGCTAACAGTCATTCATATAGGGCTTATCATAGGGGGGGGTACTATAAATCCATTCAGGACTCTTCGTATAAGGGGAACATCCCAAGATGTATCCCCAAAAAAGAGATGATGGCCTTACCTTGGGGAGGAAATGAACCCCGAAAAGGGCTTTAGGTTCATATACCGTAATAGGGATAGTATATGACCCCAGTTTCAGGGTTCATTTTGTCCGCGAGGTACTTAGAGCCACCCATGAGCCTTCAAGTTTCTGGAGGTTGTGGGCCGGGTTGTTCGTTGTGCCCGTCCGGGTTCGCAACGAATGCCTCAACAGCCTGGTCACCAAATTGCGCCCGGGAAGTGGGAAACCCGAACTCACCACCCGAGCCCGGCCACCGCCCAGACCGAACCCCGCCCCCGCCCCCACCCGCCCACGGAGGAGCCTCCCATCGGGCACAGGGCACAGTCCCCCTTGACCATGCCCTTCAGGATGCCCTCGGTGTCCGTCCGCTCCTGGCTTAGGGCTTTAAAGGTGTTAAGGGCGTTGAGGGTTTTAAGGGCTTTAAGGGTTTTAAGGGTTTTAAGGGCTTTAAGGGCTTTAAGGGGTTTAAGGGTTTTAGGGGATTTAGGGGTTGTAGGGGTTGGGGGTTTTGGGTTTAAGGGTCAAAGATTTAGAGTTTTAGGTTTTAGGGTTTAAGGGTCTTAGAGGAATAGGGCTTTTACGAACAGAGTGAATTCTAGAGTTCACTCGGGTCTCCAAGCCATCTCCCTGGCGCCACCACGAAGGCCTTGAACCCGCAAACCCACAGACTGAAAGTGCAAGGGGGAACATCCCAACCCAAACCTTAAACCTGCGCCCTGCACTGAACCCGCACCCCCTCAGCCCTAAGCCCCCACGAAACCCTAAACCCTAAACCCAAAAACCCAAAACCCTAAACCCTAACCCCCCCCCTCCAAAAAAAAGACTCAACCCGAAAAGGCCTCCCCTGTGGAGTCGATGACCATGCCCTTGGGCGTGGCGCTGCCAATCCGGGCGTACTTCTCCACCCTCAGTCTCCGAGGGTTTTAGGGGTTTCGGGTTTGGGGTTTAGGGTTTAGGGCTGAGGGCTGAGGGCTGAGGGCTTAGGGCTTAGGGCTTAGGGCTTAGGGCTTAGGGCTTCGGGCTTGGGGCTTGGGGCTTAGGGCTTAGGGCTTAGGGCTTCGGGCTTAGGGCTTAGGGCTTAGGGCTTAGGGCTTAGGGCTTAGGGCTTAGGGCTTAGGGCTTTAGGGCTTAAGGGCTTAGGGCTTAGGGCTTAGGGCTTAGGGCTTAGGGCTTAGGGCTTAGGGCTTAGGGCTTAGGGCTTGGGATTGTAGGGTTTGGGGCGCTTTTGGGTTTACTGGGTGGCTTCCTTGGGTAGGTAGTAGGAAGATGTTATGTTTCGTTTCTAAACCGGAAGGCTCCGAAGGACGTCTCCCAAAGGATTGCGCAAAGTGGCTTGCCGCGCTGGCAGATGGAAGTGGCGCAATCAATCACGAAGGGGAAGGCCTCCAGGGGCTTATCAGGCTTTCCGGGCTGAGTGTTGAGGGCTTAGGGTGTAGGGTTTAGGGTTTGTTTGGGGTTCAGGGTTTAGGGTTTCGGGTTTAGGACACTTAGAGTTTACAGTCACCCCCAAGTCTGGGGCCCAGACCCCGAACTTCTCTTGAACAGAAGCCTCTGATTTCCACTCCTCTTGCCTTTGGCTTCCAGGAGCTACAGTACTAAACCCTAACACTAAACCCACATAATCATAGACACACTCAAAAGTGTGCCAACAATAGTCCCGACAATAATACCACAAAAAAAACCAGGTAATATAGGGGCCCTCACAAGTCGAAATGGGGTTTTGGGGGATCTGACCGCCTAATTATACAGGGAACAACGAGGGAAATATTGTTAGTATCGAGTACGACCCCTATATTAAAATTTCCGATTCCGAAGTTCGGGGTACCTTATTGGGGGGGTCCTTTGTCTGGAGGGAATCCTACTATTTTGGGGGGCTTTGTTGAGGTCCCCTGTTTCCATAAACCCCAAAGGATGTCCCAGTAAGAAGCAACAGGAGGCCTCGTCCGTCGGGATGCCGAAGCAGAGTGGGTTGGTACCGAGGCAGGGCTCCACCTGATGGGTTTGCAGCCGATAGGGGGGGGAGGGCTCCCGAAGCGGGGGGGGGGGGCTTCTGAGGGTTTAGGTTTAGGGGTTTAAAGATGGAGGAGTCAAGGAAAAGCAACAAGAGGACGGGCAAAACGGGTGCCCACCCCAAAGGTGGGCGCGATGGACGGGCGCGCGTTGGTCCCGCAGAAGCCGATGCACCCCCTGGAGGTGGCCATCGTCGCATAGTAGCCCGCGATGCCGTAGTGGGTCGAGTTCCGAACGGCCACAAAGCCAAGACCGTACCTTGGGTTTGGGGGGGACCAGAAGTTGTTCTTCAGGAGTTCGGGCTATTTCGGGCTCCAGGGTGCAGCAAAAAAAAGAGAATCAAGGCCTCCTCATTCTCCGAGGAGCTTCTTCGCCTTGTTGATGGCGATGTCCATGCAATGGGGGCCCACGTAGAGGCCGATGCCCATGTTGGCGTCGATCAAGGCCGTCGTCTCCGTCTCCCGGATCACGTCGATGGGGGCGAAGGGCTTCAATATGCCGCTCTTGATCCTGTCCATGTAGATGGACTTCAGTCCTTAGCACTCTCATAGCAGTACTGGAACCCCCAAACCCCAACAGTGCCCATCAAGAATGCCTGAACCCCAGAACGCTGAACCCCAAACCCTAAACCCCAAACCCCAAACCCTAAACCCTAAACCCCAAATCCTAAACCCTAAACCAAACCCCAAACCCAAAACCCCGAATCCTAAACCCTCAACCCCAACCTGAACCCCAAACCCTAAACCCCAAGACCCCAAACCCTGAACCCTAAACCCTAAACCCCTAAACCCTAAACCCTAAACCCCAAACCCTAACCCAACACCCTGAAGTCCAGTGGCTGCCGATGCCATGGCTGTCGATCCCCCTCTTGTCGGCCTCGATCAGCACGTTGGCGCAGACCTTGGACTCCTGTTGGGCTATGACAAGACCCTGAAGAAGGGTTTAGGGTTTAGGGTTTAGGGTTTAGGGTTTCGTGTTTAGGGTTCAGGGTTGAGGGTTTCGGGCTCAGGGTTTAGGGTTCAGGGTTTAGGGTTTAGGGATTGAGGGTTTAGGGGTTGAGGGGATGAGGGTTCAGAGGTTGAGGGCTTATAGGTTTTACGGCTCAGGGTAGGGTTTAGGGTTTTGGGTTTTGGGTTTAGGGTTTAGGGTTTAGGGTTTAAGGGTTTAGGTTTAGGGTTTAGGGTTTAGGGTTTAGGGTTTAGGGTTTAGGGTTTAGAGTTTAGGGTTTAGGGTTTAGGGTTTAGGGTTTAGGGTTTAGGGTTCAGGGTTTAGGGCGATGAATCCGCAAGATCCCGGTCCTTCTCGGGCGTCCCGGAAGCCACAAAGCAGTCCACCATAAACTTCTCAAGGTAGTCGAAGTCTAGGAGTCTGGATCCCTCGAAGGGGGCGTCCTCAACAGCGTCGCCCAGTGGCCCCCCTCCGAGCATCATGGAGACGAGCGCGCCGGGCTCGAATCCCTAAACGCCCCAAACCTCACTTGAACCCTATAAGCCCCTAAACCCTAACCGTAAATCCGGAAATCCGGAAACCTCAAGGTCCCCCAAAACACCCCTAGGCCTTAGAATGCCTTAGAGGCCCTAAGCCAGTCCTCCACCGGTCCCTGGCTGGTTTTGGCCGCAGGGCACCCGAAGAACTGGGTGCCGATGCGCACGATGAGGTCATCCGTGGCCCCGCCAGCATCGATGAAGTCTTTCACCACCTTCGGGATTTGTAGGGGGCTCGGGGGTTTGCAGTCTTGGGGCATGAGGTTTCTGCAAAAAGGTGGCCCCTTCTTCCACCCCAAGAGACAAGGCGCCTTCTTGTACTTCGCCTTACCCTCCCCGTTGGACTCCCCGGCCGTGGCGATGAGCTCAGCTGCCTTCACGCGCAGCGCCTGGAGCTGCACGTGCTGCGTGCTATCCTCACACTTGCGCTTCATGGGCCAAGGGAGGGAAAACAGGGGGTCTCGCGGAGGGCTTGAGGAGTGGCGGCTGCGCGACAGGGCCCCTTCAGAGATGCGGAATATCCCGTAGGGTGACCCATATACCGTTCCGTTCCCGTCAGGGGAATGTGTGCCTTGCCTGGGGGAAGCAACACGCCGCTTTCGATAACTGGCTGCCTGTAGCACAAATTCTGGTCACCACAGATAGCCACATCCTAAGTCCTAAGGTACATGTGAAACACGGGCCCCTTACTCATGAGGTCCGCGTCTGGTGGTGAAACACGCGGCTGCAACGTCCATCGAGAGTACTCACTGACCTTTCGGCACACTTGCGCATGGCAAACTTTTCAACCCTAAACCCTAAGCCTAAACCCTTAAACCCTATAAACCCTATAAACCCTATAAACCCTTAAACCCTTAAACCCTATAAACCCCAAACCCTAAACCCTAAACCAAGAGCCGCCATCTGCATGGCCTTGGCATGTCTTTGACATGCGCCGGACCCTGAGTCGTGCATGGCCCAAGCCCTAAAGAGACATCTTCGGGGCCTCTCCGTAGTGAACGGGGTTTAGGGTTTAGGGTTGAGGGTTTAGGGTTTAGGGTTTAGGGTATAGGAGGACCAACAAGGGACTGAGCCATCGATCAATTCGACACTTCCTGAACCTCATGTGTCTGCTGGTCGATCGTCCACCTCCAATGCAGATGTCGGCAGATGCCGTGATAGAGAACACAGCTGCCCAACAACCCGAATCACTCATGATGAGACTTCTGCGCTGGTTGCTCTACTGTGCACCATTTGGGAATGCAGCAGAAGAGAAAATAGCAGGTGTGCGCACAGCTTCATGCGTGAGCAAGCTGAAAACAGCTATTGCCGAGCAATAGCAGAAAGAGCGTTGTGAATTCACCTGAAATGGATCCGAAGTGGGGTTACTATGAGCTGCGCCATAGAGTCAAAAAGGAAGCCCTTCTAAACGTGCCTGGACGAACCTTAAACTCCACCCTTAAATCCAAACCCCTGATACCGGTTTATTTTGCTGTTAGCCTACGGAACTGTCCAGTTCGTCCACTTCCGCGTCGACTTGCTGGTCTAGATGCGGTTCTGCCCTTCTACCAGAATTTCGTTTTGTGTCTGTGCTTGCATGCTCCTTCTGCAAATGGCCCCGTTGTGCATCTACATGGAAAGCTTACCTGCTCTGCTTTATTCCATATCTGTATATATATATATGTGTGTGCACATATACATATACATATACATTTACATTTCCTATACCTATACATATACATATACATATACATATGCATATACATATACATATACATATACATGTACATGTACATGTACATGTACATATACAGCTACGTATACATGTGCATATACATGTACATGTACATATACATATACCTTGTACGTATAGAATGTGCTTACACTGATGAACCATACAATGACATTCATGCTTAGAGCCTCTATTTACCCCTATAGTCGTCAACCCCAAATCCTAGATAAAAAAACAGCCGAAGACCTGCCTGGGGAGGCGCCTCTGCCACTATGGCTTCAGGTACGAAGCCAGCCTCAACAATGTGGAACACGTGGTGGACTTCCGGAGTTGCAGTCCCTTGTTGGGGTTCCTATTTGCAGGGCGGAGCCTCACATGTACGGTAGCCAACAAAGGGGTCAAAACCTAGAGGACTGCCCATGGAGGGCTTGGGGACCGGTTGATAAGGCTTAGGGGTAAGTCGGAACTTGTACCCTGCGTTTCTTTCGTGCCCAGCCGAACATTTCTGGCAGCTTCGTTCCCTAAACCCTAAACCCTAAACCGTAAAGGGCTGTCTAAATTCTGGGTCCTACAATTGAAGAGTCGGATGCTTCGTCTGAGCTCAGCCCTTCCAATCTTCTCAAAAACTGTTTTCAGACAAGAAACTCGGAATCACTCTTCCTAAGCAACTTCATTTCACACTGTAGATCTGTTGGGAGCCTCGGGAACTGACATGAGCTAGAAAGTTATCACTTGGGATGTTCCGCCTTATACTAACGGTCCTCAATAGAGATTAAAATAGGGGGTACTATAACCCCTATTAAGAACTTATAAGGGGGAACATCCCAAAGTCATCACGTTGATGAAGATAGAGCTGAGAGCTTTTTCACATGGTGGCCCGATGCCTGCGCCTGCGCTGCCTGGGCAGCCTGAAGAGCATTTGCTTCAGCAATCTCGGCCTGAGAGGTATGTCACCATGGGTTCGGGTTTAAGGTCTAGGGTGACGAAGCTTGGAGGAACGGGCTTTAGGTGACACTACTGCGTCAGAAATCCAGAGCAGCACGCTCGCTTCATGCATGCTTGCACGTCAAGCTGAGGCCGTGTCCGCAGATTCGGTGAGCTTGCCTTTGCTGCTTCGGAAGGTGTCAAAGGCCCTGAACCCATGCAAAGACCTCCCTAAACCCTAAACCCTAAAACCTAAAAAAAACAACAAGCAACAAGGCAACAAAAGGCATGCCAAGCGGCCCATGTCCAGGCCCTGCTGCTCCAGAAACTCCGTTTCGGCTTGGAAGGCCCTGGGAGCCAGGCCCAATGCTCAACTCTTGGGGTCTTGCGGCTTTCTTGGGGCTTGGGGGCTTGGAGGTCAGCCGGTTGATGGCTTAAGGGCTTTTCAGGCTTCACCGCAGCTCTCATCCCCAGACCCGGAGCCTCAACCCCCCAACTTCTGAATCCCGGCGCATGGAAGCTGATCTGCGTGACGAGAGCCTTTTGGGTGACCTAAACTATGTCGGGGACAGACTACTGCAGTGGAGAGAGGAAGGGCTCATGTAGATCAACTTCCCCCGAACCCTTAACTAACCGTAACCCAAACCCTGAATCCCTAAACCCTAAACCCCAAGCCCACCCCCAAAACCCAAAAAAACCCAGACCCCAACCGCAAACCCCAAACACCAAACCGTGACTGAGCGAGGCACTCCATGGACCGTGCAAAGCGAGCTTCCTGGCAGCCAGAACGAGTCGAGTTGTTGAGGGTTTAAATATCCAGCCTAAGGCTTTAACAGTAAATGGTACTTGTTCAAAAATCTATCCACGAAATAACCGTGTGGTAGTTCTTCCCTGTCTAGTAAGGATTCAACCCGAAGCCCTAAGTTACTAAACCCTAAACCCCAAACCCCAAACCCTAAACCCTAAACCCTAAACCCTAAACCCTAAACCCTAAAAGCCTAAACCCTAAACGCTACATCCCTTTCTTTCGAAGGACCTTTGCAACAACTCCCAAGTCTCTGAGCCTCGATGCCGGCTGGCGAAGGCCGTGACCTCCAGCGGACCCAGGCCACTGTTGAGGGTTTAGGGTTTAGGGCTTTAGGGCTTTAGGGTTTAGGGTTTAGGGTTTAGGGTTTAGGGTTTAGGGTTTAGGGTTTAGGGTTTAGGGTTTAGGGTTAAGAAGTGGGATCGTTCCTGCGGAGACCTCCTTTCACTGACATGAAGGCATGAGCGCCACAGACATCAAACTTAACGCACCTGAGACCTAACCCCCAAAAAAACAACCCAAAGCCCAAACCTCCAATTCTAAACTTCGGAACCCGAAAACTTTAAACCCTGAAGCCCTGATGCCCTAAACCCTAAAACCCTGAACCCTAAACCGCTAAACCCTGAAGCCCTAAGCCCCAAAGGCCCCAAAGCACGAGTTCTCCAAACCTTTCAGCCCGCCTTGGACTGCTGCTGCGCTGGATGATGGGTGGAAGCCTCAGGGTTAGAATGAAGTTGGGTTTAAGGTTTAGGGTTTAGGGTTTAGGGTTTAGGGTTTAGGGTTTAGGGTTTAGGGTTCAGGGTTCAGGGTTGGGGGTCTTCCCATGGGGCCTTCGGGGTTTCGGGTTCGGGTTCCGTTTCCGAGTGGGGGGCAGGGGGTGTCGAGCTGGGCCGAGACAGCTGCATACGCTGAGAGCAACTGGACCCTCAACACTTCCTCATCGACCCTCTACGAGATTTAAGCAGACGCCTTATGCAGCCCTCAACAGAAGCAGCTTGATCATGGGCCTAACTTTGCAAGCTGTGCTGATGGTGGTGCGCCGAAACCTCCAGGTTCGGCTGTCTTCCAGTTAACTTCACGCTGACAATTGAAAAAGGCCTCGAGCTTAAGTAAGGTTTAACGACCTGAGGCCTGAGGCCTAAGATTTGATCAGGGTCTAGGGTATGTGGGGGATTCTCTACAGTGGGGGCGCCTTCCTGCATACAAAGGCTCCGTGTGACCACAGGAACCCCAAAAAAATACCCTAATTTGGGGAACCCCTGATGTCTTCACCTCTCTGGGCGCCCAAGCCTCCTACCAACTACATGACTTCGGCCTAAGGTTTTGATCTCAGAGCCTGGCGCCTTACAGCTAGGGAAGGGACCCGTGAAGGCAATATTAACATGGGACTTCAAGCAGTCCCCCTAAACCCTAAACCCTAAACCAAAAGCCCATAAGCAACCGGCGCATTGGCACCCTTGACCTGCTGGCGTCGATACTTCTCCTGCGAACGGGCAAAAATGATGTGCTTTCAAGGGTTTATATAGGGTTTAGGGTTTAGGGTTTAGGGTTTAGGGTTTCGGGTTTAGGGTTTAGGGTTTAGGATTTAGGGTTTAGGGTTTAGGGTAAAGATTGGCACACTGGGGGGTTTGGTTTTCCGAAATTCGGAGTAGCTTATTGAAATCCTTATGATAAGGGGCTCCTACTATCTGGGGGTCTATTTCTAGGGGTCCCCTATTTTCGTCAGCCCCAGATGTTAGGGTTGTGTAGGGATGCCCCCATAGACATTCCAAAACAACCCTGGAAGTAACCGGGCAATGCACGCAGGCGCACTAACCAGTGGGTTAAGGATTTCGGGTTCGCCATTGTTGCTTTCAGGACATATGATAACCGCACGCAGGTTCTGGCGTGTGTGTCCATGGACATACAGGTCGAATGAACGCAGTAGACCTGACTCTCGGTCAGGCTCCTACCTCCATCCGATTAAGAACCCCGTCCAACAGACCGGAAAGGGAAGCCCTTTCCCAGCCAGCCTGCTGATCGACGACTTTTCGTCTCACGTACCTCTGAAGTCGCAGGCAAGCCATAGCAATTGGGGGGTCCAAGACACCGGAGCCACCCAACACACTGGTTTAGGGTTTAGGGTTTAGGAGGGCTTAGGGTTTAGGGTTTAGGGTCTGAGGTTTAGGGTTTAGGGCTTAGGGTCTAGGGTTATACTGGGTTTTAGTAAAGGGTTTCGGGAACTCGGCACCCAACAACCTGCCATATGGTTACTTTGGGGATCACCTATATCAACTCTCCTTTTGAACTCTCTGCAAAACGGAAGCCCTAAACCCCAAACCCTAAACCCTAAACCCAACCCAAAAAAGCTCCAACCCGCTAGGGTTCTCACGGCGTCTCCCCACTGGGCAGCGGCCGGCCGTTTGGTGGCACCCGGTTGGGTGCCTGAGCATGGGCTTGACTGGGGCGTGAAGCGCGCAGAGTTCAGGAAACGTCGGAGGCTCTGGGTGCTTTGATTCCGGAATCAGGAGTCCCAGAGATTGTCTGATGCTCCAAGGCGCGGAGGGTTGGATCACCCAAACGTGCTGAGGCCAGGATGTCGGGGGCATGTTACTGTTAGAGCTTTGGAGGGCAGGATGCTCGGGGGATTGGGCGGAGCTGGGCACCACAAGTGATAAGAGGGCAGCTGCCCGTGTTCGGCTCATGCACCTCATGCCTTTTCTCCGCGCACGTGCACTCAGAAGACTCACGGGTTATTCAAGGTGTTGGTATAGCAGGGCAGCGACATCCGGAGAGCCGTACTTTGCAACAGCCGTCACCGTTTGGCGGTCCACCTGAGCCCTGCTCTCGAGCAGCAGGTCGACCACGCGCACCTGGTCTTTCTGGTGTGTGAGCGCAGCACGGAGGAGCGTTAGGGGCTCCACCTGGGCCCTGCTCTTGACGAGGAGGTCGACCACCTCTGAGTGGCCGTGTCTTGCGGCCTCGTCCAAAGCTGTCAGGCATCGTTTGGAGGCGGCCTGTTGGGTGCCGGAGTCCTGCGCTCTGCTCTTGAGAAGCATCCTCACTATCTCCGAGGCACCCTTTCCTGCTGCTGCGGACAGGGGTGAGTTGCCGTGCATGTCGCAGAAGTTCACCCCGGCCTTGCTTCTGAGCAGTGCGTCAACCATCTCTGAGGTGCCCCACTCCGCTGCATCGAGAAGGGGTGTGCGTCCCGAGCTGTCGAAGGAGTCCACCTGGGCATTGCGCTGAAGCAGCATCTGCACCACCTGCAAGTGGCCTCCTTGCTCTGCTAGGAACAGCGGCGTGCGCCCGTTGCTGTCACGAAGGCCCACCTGAGCCCGGCTCTGGAGCAGCACATCGACCACTGCCGCGCGGCCCTGGAACGCAGGTTGGGAAAGGGGCGTGGCTCCGCGCGGACCCGCGGTGTTGGGGCATGCTCCCGCTGATAGCAACTGCTCCACCTTTTCCACCTGCCCTTCAAGGTCCTCCTCTTTCTTTTTCGGGGCTGCATCAATGTAAGAATATAAAGCCTCCTCCAGGCCTTGCTGCAGCTCGTCCACATTCTTGCCCTTTGGTACAAGCGGCGCGACCATCTCAAGGTCCTCAACGATCTTCGCAAAAGAGGGGTCCTCGTTCTCACTAGGGTCCAAGACCTGTTGGAAGAAGGCAAGTGAGGGAAGCAACTAGAAAACCCTTCTCTGGCTGGCCGGAACCCCTCCTTCAAGGACCTATGGCATGCAAGCAGCCAGTACATGACCTGTTTTTTCCGGAACTCTT
>CAJNDS010002698.1:57088-77088 GCA_905221605.1 Symbiodinium natans | reverse complement strand
AGCCAGCGCATGATGCCGCCATGCTGGTGGGCACATGGATTATCACTCCAGGGCCGATTGTGTCCTTGGCCCCCAACCCGTTTAGCCCGTGGACCCCTCCAGCGCGCACCTCGGCACTGTCGGCCACCGGCAACCCACTGCCACCAGGCACAGTCCAGACCTGGATAATCACTGAAGGTCCTCTTGTCCCACGACGCGATCCACAGGCATGAGACATTGTATAGAGTCCTCAATTTTGGCACTCCCCAGAGAGTGAGGTCTCCTCCTACGAGGGAGTGTATACACGACTGATTTTCACCTGTTCACCTCAGAACTGCCTCGGTGACAAAATTCTCTCTAATAATGACGCTTTGACTACGCCTTAAAGCGCACAACTAAACAATGCCTCATGCTCTGCACTCCCGGAAGCCAAGGTGGGTTGGTCGGCCAACAACGACGCCTGTCCCTTATTCTCTCAGAATTACGCCCTGCAGCACATGCTGCTGTTGCACTCCTTAATCGCTGCAAGCAAACAAGTACCGGACGCTGAACGTGTAGTTTCATTTAGGCTCAAAGGCAGAATAGAGAGGTCTCCTCCTGCTGCCCATTCCTTAAGGCCCGCACAATGATGCATACATGCCCTGCGCTGCCACTACAGCCAGACTCGTCGACTATGCCGATGAAGTCAAAGCTCGTCGCACTGAATCTTTTCTGCAAGGCAATGCTACACACAGGCAGGCGCACTTCAGATCCTGATGCCAACCTCTACATTTCGGATGAAGCCAGAGCTCTTGCTCGTCGGGAAACCTGTGCGCTGGCACCCACCCTCAGACTGGCAGCGCGAAGCTACAACTGGATTCGAATTCTTTCTCAATCAGCTCAGCCGAATCTTCCACTGCTGGCTGAGGCCGAGATGGCATCCCTTGCATCACCCTCCGAAACTCCTCCTCATCTGAAGCACTATGAGGCAGAACGCAGCTCCCTTACCTTGCAGATGATCCTGGAAACAGTGCACATCTACACTGACGAGGAAGTCATGGAGCCGGACGACTTCAAGCTAGCGGCCCTTATCATCTCCCAGACCCTGTACAACCTGGGGATGGGTAGGCAAACAGTAAAGGACATCGTCAACGGAGCGGCCCAGCATCTACGTTGGATTTTTCCTAGCAAATCTACCAGGGTCCTGAACGGCATTCACGTCTGTCTCTTCCCTTCGGATGTCTCACCATGGCCGCGCGAGGAGGACACCAATCCATACGAGACGAACATGCTCTTGGCATTCTTGACGCTGAAATTCACATGCTTAAGCGAGCGTCCACGATCTACCGGACAACAGTCATGGTGGAATCCAAGGTCGCCAAGGCAAAGGGAGAACGGATGCCAGACGACATTTGCCCCAGCGAACCTTGGGATGTCTTGCGCCAAGACCAAGCCCTGGAACTTCTCTCCTATGCTGAACACTTGACGGAACTCCACAATCTCTTGCCCAACAACGCCTACCAGACGATGAGGGCTGACCTTAATCTGGGCAGAACCTGGCTGTTACGACCCATCACCGACGCTGAGCTGATCTCACTTGAGGCGTTATGGCACAACACTACAGTACCAGAAAGTTGTGCTAAATTTCATCTTGCCCTTCAGCTAAAAGGGCCAATTTCGGTTCATCTTCCAGATGATCCTAGGGCACAGGACAGACTACTTGCAATTCTCTCTCCTCTGGAGAACGACGTCCTGGTCCAGTCGTTCCCCTGGATTCTGGCTTTTAAAATGCTTACGCCCGAGCGGAGGATGGTGTTCAGACATGCTATACTTACGGCAGCGGGCCTCTCGGCTACAGCGCCAATTTCACCAACCGAGTGAGGTCTCCTCCTGGTCATTCACCTAAATTACCTCTTCCTAGCAAAAGGACCGACGACACTTACTGCCGAGAGACAAAGGAATGCTCATAGTCCCCACCTGTTCCCCATCTTGCGTCTCAGAGGCACGTCTCGACCGGCTCAGCCGTCTCTCTCCCATGGTCTCAGGTCTTCCTGCAGATAGAGTTGATACATGATGCAGTGCCAACGCCTCAGCTCTGCCTGGTTTAAACGCTCAAACATTGAAGGCTGCAGCTTTCTGCCTTGATAGATGCTCCCCACAGCCGGGCTCAGCTTACCTTACACCAACTGACCACGTGAGGTCTCCTCCCGGTCAACAAGCCAGCCATGCCGTCACTACCTCGCGAGGTTCTACTCGAAATTCTCATGGAGTCGCTTCACGTGCCAACTACCATTTACTTACCTGGCGGCATCCATGAGCAGATGGCCACATCGACCTCCGCAGATACCCACCTCACCCCGAGGAGGCTCACCTTCACTACAGAAGAACTTGAACCTATGGCAGAACGAAGCATGAGAGTGGCATCACGGCTCTGCAGCTTCATATGTCAGCTGGATAGGCACCTGGCCTGGCCCGAGGGAAGGCACACTGATTTCCCCCTTGAAGCCTGGCCACGTACCTTGGCAGGCAAGCGCAAGCACATTGATGATGAGCTGCCTTCAGCGCAGCTGCCCCCATACATGGGGTCTCTCCAGCGCCAGCAAATCATATACCTCTCCCTCATGATCCGAAACTACACAAATGACGGAGAAGGCTCACCGTCCTTTAGTACGTTCGATGCCAATCAAGCTTGCACACTAACCTGGCATTATCTCATCAGGAGGTTCTTGCAGTCAGAGCTGAACGCCATTCTGCTCCGAACTCTGGAGCAAGCCAAAGTACTACTGCGATCTGAGTTTACCCCGGCACATCAACGAAACCTTCTACAGTTGCATCCACAAACGACAGAGGAGAACTGGCAAGGCAAGAAGTACTTCCCCTCAGACCTCCGGCTGCAAGACGCTCATCAGCTTGACCTTGAAGCATATGACTTCAGAACGCTCAAAAGAGCATCGCTCCAGTTGCGCCTGCTGCAACAACTGCGGACTATCACTGCCTCCACACCTACGTCAGCCAGCGAACAGATTCGAGAAAGCTGGGAATTCCTCGAACAAGACCGAGATCTCTCCAAGCTTGACTACGAGGAGTACCACTCCAAATTGGCCCCAATGATTCCGCACTATCAGGAGACACTCCGAGAAATCCTGACAATGTACCGCCTCTGGCTGTCCACTCCACTGACAGAGGAAGACTTTTTGTGGGTGCGCAACCTGGTAGTGGGTCAGCTTCTACCTAGAGACACTCTCCATCGCTACTTTGCTGACAGTCTCTGGCAACAAGTACGTCATAGATACGGTGGGGACCAAGGGGATCTTGAGCAGGCACAAGGAGTCATCACTATTATGTCCCCGCTCCACGACCAGGTCTTTGAGGACTACAAGAACTTTGCAGTGGCGCTGACTCTGCTCCTCGTTCGACACCGTCGACATCTGAAGCAGATGCTTAATGATAAAATTCGTGGCTAGCCCATCGTCAGTGCACCATAGCATCCCAACGAGAGAGGTCCCCTCCTGTTCACTGCACTATCTTCCCAAATTGCGGAAAACGCTTGGAGCTTCGATCTTGCTGCACCTGGTTTCACTAAGCACAGCTCTCCTCGCAAAGCTTTTGCTCTCAAGTTCTGCACGAGTGAGGTCCCCTCCTGGGCGAACTTAAACCCTGCCAAACATCATGGCAGATCTTCACCCAGTCCTCAGCCGCGAACAAGCAATGGAGGTACTCCTCGAATCTCTCTTCATGCCGTTGCCAGTATACTCTACCTCTCAATCCGGCACCGCCACAGCAAGCAATCTGGACCTGGCATCCTCACGCACCTCTGCGGAGGAGGCGATCCAACACTCGGACCGCCAGATACGGATAGCTTCGCGCGCTTGCAGCTTTATGAAGCTGCTCACGGAGAAGGCTAACTGGCATATGGGAGAACTGCGGCTCTACCTTCCTAAAACTGCACCCCGACAGCTGGCAGCAAAAAGAAAGCATGACGAGATGATGCTGACTGAACCTCATGCCGACACTCTGACGTACCATCAGAAGCGCCAGCTCCTCTTCATCTCTCAGGCGATTCGGGACTATACGAACGATGGTCCTGGCCAGAACTCATTTCAGCTTGAAGATGCAGAACCCACCATCCAGCGTATCTGGACGTACTTGACGCGCCACTTTGGCCAGGGGGAGGTGCACTTTATGATAGCCAACACCTTGTCACATCTTCACCTTCTGATGCGATCGTCAACGCCACGCCTCCTCTCGGGCATTGAGCAGTCACAGCCATCGCACGCTCCGGGACAAGGCTTGGACTACTTCCCCTCCAATCTCCATCTACACGATGACAAGCAACTGGACCTTCACTACTTCGACTTGCAGGCGCTCAAGAGAGCCTCCACAGTATACCGGGTACAGCAGCTTCTCAAATTGTCTTCCTCAACCTCAGAAGGGGCATCGTCAGTGAAGAACGGATGGCGCTTTCAACATCAAGACCATCACCTCAACGCTCTGCCCTACGATCAACATCTCCTAGCTCTGTTGCCTCATCTTCCGAACTACCAGGACCAAATCCGAAAGGATCTAGTCACGTATCGGAAGTGGCTACTTCGAGAAATCCATGCAGAACAAATTGCCTGGGTTCGATCCATGATCACGGAAGCAGTGATCTCGAGAGGCGACCTCCTGGAGCTCTTTGAGGAAGCCTTGCTCAAGCAGGTCAATTCTGCATTCCAAGCCAGCGCTAGACCTCCCAACCCGGAGGATCACTCTCAAGACTTCCAGAACAGCATGGCTCTTCGCTTCTACCAAATCATCAACCCATTGTACGACGAGGTCTATGAGGAGTACAAGCCGTATGCAATTGTCTATAAGATGCTTGCTTCCTTTCATCGCAAACAGGTCCAGTCCCTTCTTCGGCCTCGAGAAGCAGCCATTCTGGCTTCCCCATATCGTACCATCAGCCTGGTTCCAGTATGCGAGTGAGGTCGCCTCCAGCAAGCTGAACCATTATCCCTAAACGCCTGAATAGTCCTAACAAAGGACTCGATCCAGTCTCCAGACAATTGCTCGCACTGCAGAAGAAAAGCCTCAACGCCTCTTTATGGACAAGTGCCAGCCTGCATGGCCGATGCTTTCAGACTAGGCCTGCCTGCCAGCCTGCCTGCTGAGGTTGAAGACCAATCTCGCAGAGACGTGTACAGAAGCGCAACCCACATTGCTTGAAGAAGGTAGGACATCGGACTGATCAGGTCCCGAACGAATAGGTCACTCAATTTTCACCCTCGACGCCCGCCAAGGTGTGGGACATGACCCGCACATGCGTCCGAAATGAAATGAAAATGTTGTTGTTGCTGTTGCTGTTGCTGTTGCTGTTGCTGTTGCTGTTGCTGTTGCTGTTGCTGTTGCTGTTGCTGTTGCTGTTGCTGTTGCTGTTGCTTTTGCTGTTGCTGTTGCTGTTGCTGTTGGTGTTGGTGTTGGTGTTGTTGTTGTTGTTGTTGTTGTTGTTGTTGTTGTTGTTGTTGTTGTTGTTGTTGTTGTTGTTGTTGTTGTTGTTGTTGTTGTTGTTGTTGTTGTTGTTGTTGTTGTTGTGTTCTTGCTCTTGCTCTTGTTCTTGTTCTTGTTCTTGTTCTTGTTCTTGTTCCTGTTCTTGTTCTTGTTGTTCTTGTTGTTCTTCTTGTTCTTGTTCTTGTTCTCGTTCTTGTTCTCGTTCGTGTTCTCGTTCTTGTTGTTCTTGTTGTTCTTCTTGTTCTTGTTCTTGTTGTTCTTGTTGTTCTTGTTGTTCTTGTTGTTCTTGTTGTTCTTGTTGTTCTTGTTGTTCTTGTTGTTCTTGTTGTTCTTGTTGTTCTTGTTGTTCTTGTTGTTCTTGTTGTTCTTGTTGTTCTTGTTGTTGTTCTTCTTGTTGTTGTTGTTGAAGCACTACCAGCTCAAGCCGCCCGTGCATGGTAGCTGTCGAACCGGCCAAGGCCCCGAACTTCAATCTTTAACAGCTTTCGTTGCCCACCTAACATCTCAAGGCTTGTAGCTCTTGCCAGCTGATGGTCATTTGGAGGCTTTAGCCTCCTGCAATTGAGATTCAGCCGCAGACAGCAAATCCACGAGCTGGCCCGGTCCCAATTCCGGGGGGAGACACCAAGATAGTATAAGACTTCATCTTACGCTCCCAAGTGTGAGGGTTCTCGTCTTTCCGCACGGCGAGGGGAGTCTGATCGTGCCTCGGCACTTCAGTCGAAACAAGCGGATGGCAGAGGGGATAATCTTTGAGGCTTTTACAAAGGATGACGGGTTTTTCTATGCGCTGGTTCACAAAGCAGAGCAAATGGTATTCCTAGTTTCACGCAGGTCTTACAGCAGCTTGACAACAATCAACAGTATTTGTATTTCAGTGGCATGTCTACAGGCGCTGTCCGACGAAGCGGTCCTACTAACGGGAGCCTCGAGCCCCAGCCAAGTTGACGGAGACAAGCCTGAGTCCCTGCTGCGCTGGCGGCAGATCTCTATACGGCCCTTCATCATTGCCTCTGGTACTCTGAAGCTGAAGTCGGACGGCACTGGCCAATGCGTCTTTTTGCAGATCTGGTATTGTTCACATTTCACAGAAAGGTCTTCTGCAAGTTCAGGCTTGTTTCTTCTTCGTTGACATATGTGCTCTCAGCGTCACTTCTATTCACCTTCAACCCAACACCCTACACTTGCACTTGCACATCCTCAAATCAATGCTGGTGAGATGGCCAACATTTCAGCCTAGTAGTCCCGTTCGTCGGGTTAGGCTCACGCAGTGCCTAGTAGTCCCGCTCGTCGGGTAAGGCAGGATGTAACTTTCATTTCTTTGCGTGGTCAAGACAGCCTAGTAGTCCCGTCAGTCGGGTGAGGCAGTGCTGTGGCCTAGTAGTCCCGTTCGTCGGGTAAGGCACTGAAGAAAGATGCTAGCTGGTTGTCAGTTGTTTTTCAATTTCTTTTAACTCACACTGCAGTGTCAGCGGCCTGAGCAAGCATATCTGTGAGAAAGGCGTTCTCCATGAGAAGCCTAAGTTTCACCAGCTCAGTGCTTTCACGCCGCCCTCCGCTAGCAGAAGCGGCCTGGGCCATAATTTTCCTCGAGTGAGGTCGCCTCCTGGCAAGCAATCCACTCTAGTGAGGTCTTCTCCTGAAGGATTGCAATCCCTGTGCAAACTTTAGCCTATGCAACTTCTTAGCAGGGTTCCCAGCTCAGAGTCACTCCGCTTCCATTCGCTAACGGTAGGATGTTGTTGCGATGCTGCCTTGTAGCCTTGTTTGCTGCTTAGCTTGTTGGTAGGTTTCTTGTATTAGCCGCTTTAGCCATAAGCACAACTCTGGAGCTACTGCTTGTCCTTTCATGCACGTTTCGACGCTCATATCTGCTGTATCAGCAGAGGCCTGAGCGCGAGAGTTTCGTCTAGTTGCAGCAGCCCATGGTCTTATGTGCTAGCTCTTCTTCTCAACTGACCGAGCATTTAAGTCGGGGCTGACCCCTCCGGAACTGTGAATAATACTATGATTGAATGCCCTGCTTTGTGAACAACTGCACTGCTCAATTTCTGGGTTTGGGGTTTCAGGCTTCGTGTTTTCTTGTTGTGTCGTATAGTGCAAAGTGCAGTTTTTGCCTGCTGTACACGGGCTTGGTCAAAAATCGTGTAAGGGTCTCCTCCTGGTTCACTGTCCACCGTGATTTCAGCTAGTATGTGCAGAGTGCAGTTTTTGCCTGCTGCGAAAGGGCTTGGTCCAAAGCCTTGTGAAGCCGTGTGAGGTCTCCTCCTGGCTCACTGACCTCCGTGTTGCAGCTAGTCTAGCCCAGCTTTTGGCGATAGCTGCCGGGCAAGACAGTCAACTAAAGCGCTTCTCTTGTCCTGCTTTGTTCTTGTTTGCTAGCGGCACTTCACACTTTGCTAGCGGCACTTTACACACAGCGCTCTAGTTGACTTAGAATTAGCCGTCTTTTTCAAGTCTTTCTACCCCTCGATGCCATGCGTCCGAAATGATATGAAAAAATGTTGTTGTTGTTGTTGTTGTTGTTGTTGTTGTTGTTGTTGTTGTTGTTGTTGTTGTTGTTGTTGTTGTTGTTGCTGTTGTTGTTGTTGTTGTTGTTGGTGTTGGTGTTGGTGTTGGTGTTGGTGTTGCGGTTGTCGTTGTCGTTGTCGTTGTCGTTGTCGTTGTCGTTGTCGTTGTCGTTGTCGTTGTGGTTGTGGTTGTGGTTGTGGTTGTGGTTGTGGTTGTGGTTGTGGTTGTTGTTGATTTTGTTGTTTTTGTTGTTGTTGTTGTTGTTGTTGTTGTTGTTGTTGTTGTTGTTGTTGTTGTTGTTGTGGTTGTCGTTGCCGTTGCCGTTGCCGTTGCCGTTGCGGTTGCGGTTGCGGTTGCGGTTGCTGTTGCTGTTGCTGTTGCTGTTGCTGTTGCTGTTGCTGTTGCTGTTGCTGTTGCTGTTGCTGTTGCTGTTGCTGTTGCTGTTGCTGTTGCTGTTGCTGTTGCTGTTGCTGTTGCTGTTGCTGTGGCTGTTGCTGTTGCTGTTGCTGTTGCTGTTGCTGTTGCTGTTGCTGTTGCTGTTGCTGTTGCTGTTGCTGTTGCTGTTGCTGTTGCTGTTGCTGTTGTTGTTGCTGTTGCTGTTGCTGTTGCTGTTGCTGTTGCTGTTGCTGTCGCTGTTGCTGTCGCTGTGGCTGTTGCTGTTGTTGTTGTTGTTGTTGTTGTTGTTGTTGTTGTTGTTGTTGTTGTTGTTGTTGTTGTTGTTGTTGTTGTTGTTGTTGTTGTTGTTGTTGTTGTTGTTGTTGCTGTGGTTGCTGCTGTTGTCCTGCTGATGGTGGGCGTGCCCGGCTGTGGGCGACAGCCCCTTTAGATAATACAAGTGATGACAACAACAAGAATTGAACTACATGAGAACAAGAGCTCAGCCGGAGGCCTCCACAAGCTGCCGCACATGCTGAGCCAGAGACGCGTCCAAGCCACAAGACTCCGGGGGGCAATCAATGCATTGCAGATGGAGCCGCGATCGCCTTGCAAAGGCTTGCAGGCTCCAGTGCTCCTTCTCCAGACCCCTGAACCAGGAGGCCAGGCGAGCAAAGAGCTGGCTGCGAATGGCCGGGCTAGTTCGGCTGCAGGTGCCCATCAAGTCGACTAGGATGAAGCTGGGGGACCAGAAGCCCATGCCCCAGGAAGCGATGCCCAGTGTGGGTACCTCGTGCTTGAAGAGCACGGAGTCTGCCAGGGGCCGCTCACCCTCGAGGGCCTTGTTCACCAGCGCAAGCACCGTGCCCTGCGTCCGTGAACGCATCGCAAGCACCTTGGCTCTTCGACCCTCGCTTTCGAATTATGGTGCTCATTCCTTCTTCGTCTCAGGCACGAAACAACAAAGCCTGAAAACGCCCAGGCACAAAGCTCATGCTTGCGAAGGACCACATGTTGTCGAGAAGCTGCCGAGTTTCCGGGAGCTTGTAACAAGCAGCCAGGTTCTCGCTCGCCTCGATCACCTGCCCTAGGACACTGTCTGGGTGGACCGTGGCGTGCTCCGTTTCCTTGGCAAACTCCGCAAGCTTTCGCATCGTAGTCCTGTTGCTGGCATCTCCCTCCCAGAAACCAGTCCAAAGCATGGCCGAGTTATGGGTTTTGGCCAAGGGGAGGAGCCAACTCCGAAGAAACGATAACTTCCGGAATCTGTGAAGCAAGCCCCTCGGCAGCTCCAGCGAAGCCGCCTGTGATCTTGTGATTTGGAGTGCCTCCACCAAGGCTTCACCGCTTAGAAAGATGTCGGCGGCACTTTCGCTGCAACTTGTCCGGGGAGGTCTTGGCTCGTAGTACCGCAGGATAAAATCTTCCTCCGGCTTCCTGGCTAAGCATTCGGCCGTCAGGTTGGCATGCATCTTTCCCAGCTGCTTCCAGCAGGTGGGGACGTCTGCTTGGTGCCAGCGTGTGAGTATGCGGAAGAGAAGCTTTTCCAGATCTGCCCCCCCAACTCCTTGCAAATTCTCGAGCTCCCTGGTCTGGTTCAACAGCTCCTGCGGCAGATCTTCCACCAAATGCGCTGGGTGATCCGTCCAGGGTGGAGAAAGATCATCACGCTCCACCCTAATGCACAGAGCGGCTGGCACCAATGCTGCAGCAAGCAGCGCCACAACGCGAGCCATGGCCCGTGAACATAAAATCTACATGGACTTGACAGATTGCTTGAAAGCCGCACACGGCTTTCATGGTATGGGTTCTCAGCTGCAATCTGCCGCACGAACGGGTAGCGGGGTAGCGCATTCAAGCTTCGCCTGCTATGCGTTCAGCGCATCTCAGGGTAGACCACCCTTCTCCCGTCACGAGATTCAAGAAATCGATCCGGAACAACCTCAAATCCCGCCTGCCCGACGTTGGGTGCCGAGGCAGAGTGGCTAAGATCACTCCCTGCGCCCAAGGTTCTTCAGGGATTGCTGCACTTACGACGTTGGGGGTTTGGGGAAAGGGTTCGCTAGGTCCTTCGCGGGGTCGAGGTGCCAGTGCAAAGCCTGCTATACCTTTGGGGGATCCTCTTTACAAAGGATTCTGCCATTTGCGGGCCATTTTATGCCTATATATATATATATATATATATATATATATCTATCTATCTCCCCCAAAAGGGACCCTCGAAAAGTGAACCTGCCACCGATGTAAGCTTTGCAGTGCGGGCGATGTACAGTGGGACCAATCGAGGCCCACGAGGCCTCTCGCCCCTGTCTTTGCCCGCAGGGCCATGATGTTCGCCTGCAAGACCAGCCAAGGGGTTTAGGGTTTAGGGTTTAGGGTTTAGGGTTTAGGGTTTAGGGTTTAGGGTTTAGGGTTTAGGGTTTAGGGTTTAGGGCTTTGGGTTTAGGGTTGAGGCTTTGGGGTTTAGGGCGTCTCGCGGCGCAGCGGCAGTAAACCCCATGTGGAAATGGCGCCCCAACACACCCAGGGGGTGTGGGGGGGCGGCATGTCACGCGAAGGCATCTGTTTCCAACGCAATCCAACAATTCTCATTGGTGTTGGGTTCTTTCTCCCCACCCGCTGTGAGCTTTCACAGGCCACCACAAGGGGCTGTCGCCCTCAATTCCCACCATTGCTTCAAACTTTTGCGGGGTGGGCCAAGGCCGGGAAGCAGGGCACCGGCGCCAGAAAGGGGGGTTAGGGAGAGGGGGGGGCGGGGTGAGGGGGCCAGGGGCTTTTTTGTACCCCTTCATGGCAGACCCTGGATTTCAGCATTTTCGGGCAGGGGACCCACCCATCGTCCACCCAGTAAAGGTGTCCGTCGCTGCCGGATATCTTCTGGGTCCAGGCACGCTAGAAAAGGGTGGGTACGGGCGGGTGAGAATTTAGGGTTTAGGGTTTCGGTAAGGGTGTTAGCAGCCCGACCTCCATCTCGCGGCAGCTACGCTGGTAGGACCTGTCGCAGCGGGGGGGCCAAGCAACCTGACCGTGGCCGTACTCCAACGCCCCTTGCATCGATTCAATCCGTTGTGATACCCCACGCAACATATGCAATGCTAAACTCCTAAACTCTACAATCGAGTAGACCCTAAACTCGCTTCAGTGACCCTCGGACTGGGCAGCCGGGCCGATTCTCGGACCTCAACGTGTTCATCTCCGCGATGAGCTGCGCATTCTCGGACCTGGGCAACTGCTTTGGAATCGAAGGCTTCCCGCAGTCTGGTGGCGGGGGTTGTTCTAAGTTAGGGCCAGGGTCCACTTAGAGGGGGCTAGGACGATGACTCCACATGTAGCGGCAAAAAAGGGGGGGGGGGGGGGGCACCGTCATTAAAGGCCCATAAGACCACTACAAGGCTCTGTGGGCTTGAACTATGAGCAGAAGAAATGATGAGTTCCGAGAGAACTCCAGCAAAATTCTCAGATCCACGCGTGAGCTTGCGCACATCCTGCTCGCACTCGCGCTTCGTTTGGGCGGCGGCCCTGTAGCGGCAGAAAGGTGCAGGCTTTTTTCGGTGCTGCAGACTGTTTTGCGGAGTCGTGCAGATTTCGGAATCATACATGGGCAACACTCGCCTCGGCCCTTGGCCGCGTTGCGTCAGAGGTTCCCCTTCAGCTCCACCCCACCCTCCCCCCCCCCCACCCCGGTTTGGAAACTTGTCAGGTCCTTTGTGCGTGGCACCTCCGCCCCCCCCCCCATCAGTACGACGATGCCATCGAACTAGCCATGCTCGGCTACCGCGCCGGTGGCATATCTTCGCCCCGGCTCTGGCGGGGGAATGGGGGGGAACCTAAAAGCCCCAAAACCCTGGAAGCCTCTGCGCACCAGGCCTAGGTGCGTGACATGCAGATATAAACTACAGAACTCCCCCAGAAAATGCAGTCTGGGACTCCCTGCGCTGTGGCAATCTCCTTCTTTCGGAAGAGCAGGTCACGCTGGACGACCATCTCCTGCGCACAAAGTGGGAAATGCGGGGCTTAGGGTTTGTTACATTTTAGGGTGCGGCTTGCGGGCTTAAGCTGGGGGGGGCATACTGCCCCAACCCGCCAATCTCAATCATCCCACGAACCGAAAAAAGGGGGGCTCGGCCTCGACAAGGACCTTGCTCTTTGCCAGCTCGCCCTCACCTTGTTGAGTCCCAAGGTCTCTATGGCACGTCGGCGTTTAGGGCACAGTGTGTTTTCCAGTCTACGCAGAGAGGTGAAATCAAAGCACAAATCGAAGTGCCCGGCCCACATCCTCCGTCTGTTCCTCCGTGTGCTTCCAGGCCTGGGCAGCCATGGCAGCCGTAGCCGCACCCAGCCGGTAACCCTGAAAACCCCAAGCCCGAACCCTGCTAAACCCTCTGAATCCCCGCACCCCCTCCCTGAAGCCTGGGGGCCACCCGGGGCTCGCTTCGGGGGGGGGGGGAGAAGTGTGTAGTCCTGGCTAGGGCCAACGGCCAGCAACTTCTGATGGCGCTCCAACACAGCCTCGCGGCGAAGACTCAGCGAGAGAGGTAAGCACAAGGAGTTTAGACGGCAAGGCAGAGATTTGTGTTGAAGCAGGGCTTAGGGCTTCAGAGTTTGCAAGGCTCAACTGGACTCGGGCTTCGGGTATTGACCTGCCACCCCAAACGCTCAACCCTCATCAATCCCCAAATGCTCCCCGAGCCCAGAGCCCTGAATGCCAGAGCCGCAAACCTTTTTCTTGTAGGCTACCAATGATCTTAGACGGGCCTTTTAATAAGTACCTTTAGACCCAAGTTCTTAAGGGTAGCCTTAGGGCATTTGGAACCTCAACACTTCGAAGGCTAAGGGGCAGTCGAACTGCGAGGCCTGCAGTCTCTTTGGCATCTGTGTGTACTCCTCAGTCGTCTCTGGATGAAGCACGGTTTCGACCTCCGCAAGAAGGTTTGCAGTGGGGCGTGCTAGCTCATTTCCGCCGAAAACCCAAACCCTCCGCCAATTCGGTACCCTCCAACCCCATATCTTACGAGAAGAGCTGCAGGAGCCTCTTCAAGCCCTAAATAGGTTCCCAAGACTTTGAAACCAACAACCATGCAAGAAAACAAGCAGCCTCTTGGATCAGCCGGCGGCCGTCCTCTAGTGCAGTCTCTGTTTTCGGGCTGCCTTCTAAGGCCAGACAGCGGACATGGAAGCAGGTCGCACTTCAAGAGATTCCGCATGCAGGAGGACTACAGCAAAACGCTGCCCGCAGAGAGCTGTGAAGAGGTGTAGTGGCTCTTTTGACTTGAGGGCCCGCTCTGGATGGCAGAGTTGTGCGCTGTGGTAGATGGGTACGGCCGTGGATGCTACGACTACTTGAGCACAGGGCGCGACAGCAAAACAAGAGACGTGGAGAAAACTCGTGGCGCTCCCTCCTTCTTCAGCTGAATGAGTTGGGCTCGCAGCCTGGGTTGTGACAACCCACGAAAGCAGGTACCTAAGACACCCTCTCTTTGGGCTCAAGGGTGAGTAAGTAGGGATGTAAGTACCTTAATTGGGGTTATAAGTATCAGTATAGCTACCTTACTTTTCACCCCGTAAGTCCCCTGATCCTTTAAGTAGGGACTATAGCACTTCAAATCCCATGCTCACGGCGCAGCCGGGTCTCTCCACATTCTCTTGCTGCAGGGAGGAGGACCGCATGACCTTGTCCTGAGAGTGAATCCCCAGGTTAGGGTTTAGGGTTTAGGGTTTAGGGTTTAGGGTTTCGGGCTGAGGGTTAAGAAGCAATGACGATGCGAGTGAGAGCGCCAAATAACCATGACCAGCGTTGGTCAGATAATGATACGAAGGATGTGAAAGTCATGATACTTGCTGATGATGACAATGATGATAATCATACTGATATTCACACTGAGAATCAGAAAAGAAAAAAACATAATGAGAAAAAGAATACGAATAGCACTGAGAATCAGAAAAGAAAAAACATAATGAGAAAAAGAATACGAATAGCACTGAGAATCAGAAAAGAGAAAACATAATGAGAAAAAGAATACGAATAGCAATACCATTCCGAGGACCCCACACTGAGTGACTGGTCCAGCTTCTGCTTTTGCCGGAACTCGCGGACAAACCTGCAGGGGAAATCAGGCAGAAACACACACTAACGGCCCTTCAAGGTGTACATCGAGTTTAAGCTTCTGCTTTTTTTTCCGGATGATTCAGCATGCCAAGCTCCCACACCGCAAGCTCTCCCACACCGCAAGTTCAGAAGGTGCAAGTCTTCAGAGTTTGGGGCTTGGGGCGGTAGCCCTTTATCTGGGAAAGGAACGCCGACATAGAGCAACCTCCACGTGGAGATCCCTCCCTCCAGGGCCCGCGCTCCGTGTACATCTCCCGGACGCTGGTCTTCAAGGAGTTGACCTTGCAGACCGGCCGGAAACTGGTGAGCTGCCCCAAAAAACTAACGAGGTCCCCAGCCTCCATCTCATGCCAAGAGATGCCCAAAAGGACAGCAAACAGCCATTGCAAGATAACCGCTAATGCGGGCTGACGAGCAACCTGCTCTTCGAGCGGGTCGCGCTCCTCCTCAAGTGCGCGCACCTGACGATGCAGCCACCGAAGGTAACAGCCATACTGCATCCACCCCCAGCTGTGTGTCTTTTTTTGTTTTTTTCAATGGGGGGTACTTGGAAGATCGGGGCACTTGGTAAGTCGGGGTATAGACAATTTAATTGGGATTGTAAGAAGTTATTTATTAATTATTAGATAATTACTAATTCGTCATTAACTACTAATTATATAATAAGTATAGATGCCTGACTTATGACCCAACTTACTTTTGGGGGTTCCGATAATGAGGAGTGTATCTCTGAGCATTTTAATCTTTAATAGACTCAATTTAGTTGGAATGGGTGTTGTGAGGCACATTGGATGGATAGTTAGATCGCTAGCATTCGGGCTTTAAACACTTTATAGTGTGGTGATTGAAATTCGATAATTCTTTCTTCTACAAGCAGTTATATTAGTGATGTGTATTAGTAAGTGGTGTGTGGATGTGTGATCTAGAAGAAGAAAACTAGTATTTGGGGGTACACTAAGGGCACCCGTCTTTGGGGAAACACCCACATCTGCTGCACAGAGGAACATGTCGGAATCATCTGCCTTTGGGGAGGATCCCCTTCCCCTAGTATTCGACACCCCCCCCACCCCCTACTGGTAAATACTCCCCTTGCAGGTACATGAGAGTTTTTAGGGGGACTTAATAATGGGGGGTAGGGGGGGTTTAATTTTAGCGGGGTACTTGTGGTCAACCATATGGCCCCTGGCCTTGTGGAAGAGCACGAACCGGAAACTCTCCAGGTGCTTCATCTGCCTGATGGGCCCGACCCTCGACTCGAGAAAAAGCCCGGTCATTTCCTGAACCTCTCCTTTCATTTCCTCAACCTCTCCTTTCCGATGGCCCAGGGTTTAGGGCTTCGGGTTTAGGGTTTGGGGTTGGTACAGCAACATGCCGGCTGGGCTCGCGCAGCTTGTTGAGGCTTTCGTCCTTCACCTGCCACTGCGATCCGTGTGCGCACCAAGGCGCGTTCATCACGCGGTCGAGGCAGCGTGGGACATGCTCTTCCCGGAACACATCAGGTTGGGGCATTTCGGGGTCCAATCTGACCGACGTGTGAAATCAGCACTGGGTGGAGGAGGATGATACACTCAGGGCAGCGATCAGAACGAAGAACTGCCTCTATTCCTAACCCGGCTTAGAAGAATGATGACGACTCGTTACTCCCCGCATTGGCAAGTGGCCTTCAGGCTCCTTTCCCGCTCCTTCAGCTGGGCCCGAACCTGGAGGGATGAACTCTGAGGGTTTTGTGCTGTAGATGGCTGTAGTGCTTGAGGGCTACAAGGGCCTCAGCAAAGGATTTCGGAGTTCGGGGATGAATTTGCTTGCTTGTGTCGGCTTTCGGATGCCTTGTCCACCATCTCCTGCGAGGCCTGCAGCTTCTTGCGCAGCTCTTCGTGCTGCTGTGCGGCCTCCGGTCTACAGTGAATGGCACGGAGGACCCTGTAGACCCTAAACTCTAGAGACCCTAAAACGACAGGTGCAAAGCACGAACCCCCAACCCAAAGGCTGGAGCATGATGCTAGGGTGCCCGGCAACCAGGGTCCTAACTCTAAGGAGGAATTCTTTGGGTCCCGGCATGCTGTGAGACATACTGACTATGAGTTTCAAAAAACTGGCTAGGGTTTAGGGTTTAGGGTTAGAGGGTTAGAGGGTTAGAGGGTTAGAGGGTTAGAGGGTTAGAGGGTTTAGGGTTTAGGGTTTAGGGTTTAGGGTCTAGGGTTTAGGGTTTAGGGTTTAGGGTTTAGGTTTTGAGGTTCAAGAAAACCTTCCGAAGCCCTTCCGGCAGCCCAATCCGAGCCTCGATGAGCTCAGCATCCTTCGCCTTGACCTGCCCAGGGCGACACATTGCTTCCAAAGGGCTTTTGAGCGCGCTGTACATTTGGGGGGGGGAGGGGGGGGGGAGGGAGCACCCAGAACCCTGAACGCTAAACCCTAAACCCTAAACCCTAAACCCTAAAACTCTAAAACTCTAAAACCCTGAACCCTAAACCCTAAACCCGAAACCCTAAACCCTAAACCCTAAACCCTAAACCCTAAACCCTAAACCCTAACCCTAAACCCTAAACCCTAAACCCTAAACCCTAAACCCTAAACCCTAAACCCTAAACCCTAAACCCTAAACCCTAAACCCTAAACCCTAAACCCTTCCCTGGATAAAAACGAAGGAGCCCCCAGACTCAGCGCGGTGGCGCCTGGTTTTGAAGCATGCCAATGGTCTGCTTCATGCTCACACCATCCTGGTTTAGGGTTTAGGGTTTAGGATTTCGGGTTTCGGGTTTCGGGTTTCGGGTTTAGGGCTACTAGGCCCCCAAGGCGCCAGCTGCACGAGGCAATGCGACCAACCAGCACCACGCCGAGCCTCAACCCCGAACCCGAAACCCTAGGCCCTCAACCCCAAACCCCAAACCCTGTACATCAGCCCCCAAACCCCTCAACCCTAAACCCTCAACCCTAAACCCTAAACCCTAAACCCTAAACCCTCGGAACTCCTTCAAGGCCGTCGTGGACTTCTCGGACTCATCCTGGAGTGCTTTGTGCCTCACAACTTGGCAGCGGCTCCAGTACTTGGAAGCCCTTTTTCGCCTTTGTAAGTAGCATTTAGGGTTTGGGGTTTCGGGTTTAGGGTTTAGGGTTTGGGGTTTAGGGTTTAGGGTTTCGGGTTTGGGGTTTAGGGTTTAGGGTTTAGGGTTTCGGGTTTATGCAACCAGTCACTCGAACGGTCGAAGCAACCACTTGGAGACGGGTTTAGGGTTTCGGGTTTTTGGTTTAGGGTCTAGGGTAAGTCTCTGCTTCCCGCATAGGATGCCCCAAAAACCCCCCAAAAGCCTGAAGTCACTTTTTGTAGCACGGCTCTGCTCGGGAATGGTTGTGAGACCGGCTGGGGATGATGCGTTATGTCCTCAATCCCTGAGAATATTGAAAATCGACCAGAGCATGAAAAGCTTCCTGTTGCTTAGTAGGAAATGAGGGAATGAGGTACCCTATATCCCCCTATATATATATATATATACATATTTTTTTCTCTGTATAGAGGGATTTTTTGGGGTACCTCATTCCCGAATTCCCTACTAACCAACAGTAAGAAAGAGCCTCGGAGGTTCTATTTGAAGAAGCCGAGCCATTGGTGCCACCCACCGTGAACGATGGACTGACATGGAACGTACTATTTGGGGCTCTATATTATTTTGAGCACCCAAACCCCAAACCCTAAACCCTAAACCCTAAATTTGATTACCTACTTTCGTAAACTCCCACATGACGTACATGATGGGCTGGCACTCAAGCAAGTCCACACCTGGCGTGACGCGGTTTGACCGCGCTGGTTCCAGTATTGTGGAAGGCCATAGCAAAGGCAACACGGACGCCAAATTGGGCGAATAGGAAGCACGGTTCTACCGAAAAATCGTTCATTCTAAAGGGGTGGTAGAAACCTCATCCGAGTTAGAGGAAGCGGTCGCAGCTGCTGACTCACTTGCGCCAGAGGTATCGGGCAGTGCTGCCGGCGAAAAGAACGGCAATCGCAAGCCACAGCAGTGCAAGTGTTAAACTGGATGCGTACGCGCGAATTCCACACAGGGTCCCAAACAAGAAGAGGAACCACCAAATCAGGGCCAACGCCACGGTCTCACAGCACGGACGGCACCGGAAAGATCTAAAGCCGATGCCCTTCTCACAGCTGAAGATCAAAAGAGCCCACATGGCCGGGAACCAAACGAAGTTCATTCCGAAGACCATGGCCAAGGTGTAAGCCAACATGCCCTCAAGGGTGGCGCCACCCTTCCAGTAGGCCACCCAGACCTCCAGCCCTGTGCTCAGCATCGGAGTTGACAGCAGGAACGCGTAGCCAAACGGGAAGCCGGGCGCCTCAAGCACCTTCATGAGCTCCTCACGGAGGGGACCGCGAACATGCTCGGAGAAAGCATGCAAACTGCCGTACCAGTGCACGATGGCGGCATGGATGTGAGCTTCGTCGGATTCGCACTGGCATCTGGCATGCTTCACATCAAAGCTGGCGAGTTGGGCCAGCAGAGTCTGCTTGTAAAGGTAGTTGCGTCGCAGTGCGTGCACCAACGGAAACAAGAAACAACCCAGGCCCATCACCTGAGCCGAACTACCTAGATGAAAGCAAGTAGCCCAACGACTTCGAATCTGCACTCTACCTGTAAACCATCCAAGGCAGCAACAGCTTGCCATTGCACTGCCAAGTCACAACGATTAGTGTACCTGCACCATGGGAGGATGGTGGCCCGGCTACCCAAGATGCGATGCTCATCGCGTGCATCCAGAGAAAGATTTGGCACATGGTAGCCTCCACAAAGATGGGTTGCACCGCGATGCCTCCGCCCGGATTCAGCTTGCGGAAGGCCGCAAGCTCGAAGACACACCACAGCCTTCGTTGTCTTTGTCTTTGTCAGTGTCATTGTCTTTGTCGTTGCCTTTGTCGTTCTCTTGTGCCTTTTGCCTTTTACCTTTGTCTTTATCTTTATCTTTCTCTGTCTTTCTCTTTGTCTTTCTCTTTGTCTTTCTCTTTGTCTTTCTCTTTGTCTTTCTCTTTGTCTTTCTCTCTGTCTTTCTCGTTCTCTTCGTCTTCGTATTTCTCTTTCTCATTCTCATTCTCATTCTCACTATCTTTCTCTTTCTCTTTGTCTTCGTCTTCGTCTTTGTCGCTGTCTGTCTCTTGGTCTTCGTCTTCGTCTTCGTCTTCGTCTTCGTCTTCGTCTTCGTCTTCGTCTTCGTCTTCGTCTTCGTCTTCGTCCTCACCTTCGCCTTCGCCTTCGCCTTCGTCTTCGTCTTCGTCTTCGTCGTTGTCGTTGCCGTTGAGGTTGTCGCTGTAGTTGTCGCTGTCGTTGCTGTTGCTGCTGTTGCTGTTGCTGATGTTGCTGATGCTGCTGTTGTTGCTGCTGCTGCTGTTGCTGTTGCTGTTGCTGTTGCTGTTGCTGTTGCTGTTGCTGTTGCTGTTGCTGTTGCTGTTGCTGTTGCTGTTGCTGTTCTTGTTGTTGTTGCTGTTGTTGTTGTTGTTGTTGTTGTTGTTGTTGTTGTTGTTGTCGTTGTTGTTGTTGCTGTTGGTGTTGGTGTTGTTGTT
>CAJNDS010002698.1:45000-56988 GCA_905221605.1 Symbiodinium natans | reverse complement strand
CCACCATGGCTCCTTACAAGGTACCCCCTGGAAGCGAGTCTATCATGCAGACATACCCGACTCAACTGGCTTCTCCCCCCTTCTACTAACCTTCCCGGAAGGCACCGACCCGACCAGGCTGTCCCAGCCTGACTCCCTAGCGGCGCCCCACTTAGCTTATTCACTGTCCTTTTTTGTGCACGAGTGGCACTCTCCGCATGACTCGAAGGCGGCACTGTTGTATACACCTCCTTATATCTTTGTGTCTCTGCCAAGGTTCACAAATGCCGGAGCGAAGCAGCACTGGAGACTCACGGGCTTGCAGGACGAAGTACAGCTGCCTGCATGGACCGGGCCTCACTCTCAATCCTTTGTTCGCTACAGATCCGTCTCGGGACTCTTTCACATAGGGCAGGAAGCCACCTCAGGTCATTACAGATCCTTCACCTTGCTTCCCTCTCTCCAGGTAGGTGATGACTCCAGCCCGGGCTTCTCGCCTACGAGCGAGGAACGTGCACAGATCGGGTCAGGAGCTTACCTTTTGCTCCTCCAACGCTTAAGTTAAGTCCCGTTCATCTTCGTGTGAGGTCCCCTCCTGAAGGCGAACGGGAAGCGATTTCACTCGTGATACCATGCGTGTCCTCCCCAAGCGCTATGGAGCAAGCCCAGCAGGAGCTGCTGAACAACCCTGCACTATGCCAAGTGCTCTTTAAGAACCTCCCCCATCTTGCCGCTTCATCCATGGCTGCGCGGGCATTTGGCCCTGATGAACGTTCAACGTCCAGAGAACTGGTCCCTGCTCACGACAGGGACAGGCCTCCCAAACAGCGCCGTCAGCAAAAGGACCTGGAGCAGGACGAGGAAATGCCGCCGACTCGGTTGCCCTCACCGTCCAGAAGGCCCAGGAGGACTGGTCGCCGTAATGGCTCCAGACCAAGGGCCTCGCAAAACGGTCTGCCGAAATCAAAGCAGGAGGTCAAACCAACCGCTGACCTCTTGGCCAGCATCATCTTGGCCCTGCTGAATCACGAGGATGAATTGACAGCCTTGCGACACCATCATGGATGGATCTTCTACGCCACGGTGCACCAAGCGAACAGTGTGGTTCCCTCCTTGGCACGGATCCAGCAACAGTGGAAGTCGGACCAGCCCCAGGACCCCCCTGGCAAGCCCGTTCGCTACGCCCTGTTCCTCGGTCTCCTTCACGAGCTGCACACTCGAGCCCAGGGCTTCGATCACGTCGCCTACGACAGCACGAATCAGGACAAGGAATCAGCACTTATCTCTCTACCAGGAGCACTTGCCTCCCGAGGTCGACACCACACGGACGAGAACCCTGCCTTCTACTGGAACTACATGAGATGGGACGCCAAACAGCGGAAGGTAGTCATCGATGCCCAACGCCCTCCTCTCTCGCCCAAGGTTGTCTCCACCCACCTGGCGGCTATGCTCAAGCTAGATCAAGAACAGCTCACCAAGTTCAGGCCGTCCAGACCGCTGCGAGCCAACCTGACGGAAGAAAGGCCGGTCATCGCCTTCCTCCTGGAACTGGCCCTGACCATCGGAGACGACCATGAGGCAATGCACGCCTCTCGACTTCTAGCGAACAACTCAGTCTGGAACCTAGTGGGGGTCACCATGCGCAGGGAGGGCCTAAGACGGTCTCCACAGATGCAGACCCTCCGTGATCAGCTAGAAGCGCTGCGCACAGGAGGCAACGAGGGCTAAAGTTTTCCAGGACGCCCGAGTCGAGGTCCCCTCCTGAGCTGTCCAAGGCCCCCTTGCCCTCCTGGGGGATCTAGCAAGTCACTTAGCCTCAGACAACCCTCCTACTCTCGTGTAGAGGTCCCCTCCTGAGAGAACGAGGGCGCTGATAAGTCAGCCTGTTTTCTTTCTCCCTTCTCTGCCGCCTCGTGCGCACCGTGCCTGCCAGGAAAAGTCTTTTCTGCACCACACGTCAGGCTTCAAGTGGCGTACTGACTATTGCATCGAACTGCCTTTCTCCCATTACAACTGAGGCCGAGCTACACTAACGTCAGCTGTCGACCAGAGCGAGTCACACTCCAGTCTCTCGCATTGCTTACAAGCTGAGAGACTTTCCGCCATGTGCCTGACTGAAGCCCCAACTTAACTCAGCATCAGCCGTTCTGCTCATATTGATCAGTACAGATTGTTCCTCCATCATCACCACGCCATGGCAACCAACCCGGAGGGCACGACTCTTGCCATTGAGAACACCCCTGGCATTCACACCCAGCCGACGACAAGCCAGGCCAATGTCGCCCAAGCGCTGGTTAAGGCAACGGCACCTCCGCCACCACAGTCATCATGCGGAGCAGGCTGCGACCAATGCCACAGTGCTCCATGTGTTCGACACAAGCCGGGACATCTGTGGCACTGCTGCTTCGGGTGTAGAGACTCCTGGGCGGTGCAACAAGCCCGCTCCAGATACTGGTAGCTATGAGCAGGATAGAGCTCGACTTTTTGCGACCAGCAAGTGAGGTCTCCTCCTGCAGGTAAAACGCAGCTATGTTCTCACAGCTGCGCGCCGTCGACCGAGCCAACAGTCTCAACTAAAACCATCTGCCCTAAATGCATGACAGCACTTAACTTATCTAATGTCTCTCCGCTCCTAAATTGCTGCACAGGCCCCACTGTCGAGCCCAGCACTCAGCCAGTCCTTGTGCATTGCTGAGATAAATGTCTGACCTTACGCGCTGGCAAGACTCTGTGCTCAAAGAAGGTCCACTAGGTCTACAGCGCAGGGCACCTAGGACCATGCCCCCGCGGAAAAGACAGTCGAAAGCTTCGACTCTGCCCTCGTTCGATCTCGCCTCCAACATCTGCACAGAAGCTGATAGGCTGCTGCCTTCGAACTATGTCCCCATCTCGCATAAGAGAATGGACGAGATCAGAAACTACCGCTGGGAGAAGGGCCTCCGTGCTATATCAAGAAGCATGATGGCCCGTCAATCGACAAGGCCGGTCTCGAGCCAGAGACAAGCGGATAAAGAAAGCAAGAGACTAGAAGAGCTTGGAATAAAAAAGCCTGGACTCACTGCAGAGGACTTAGCGGCCCTTCCTACCTCGGACGTGTACAAGAATCTCTCTTCGCTTTCCTTGATCTCGGTCGATACTTCCCGACCGGCAAGCTCCAGCGTGAGGTCGCCTCCGAGGAGCGGACACAGGGAAGCGAAAACAGAACCATCCTCCTCATCTAAGCTCCAGGCAGAGCAGGCGAAAACCTTCACGGCAGAGCCAACACGAGAGCATGCACCGCAACCCTATGCGGGCCAAGGCGTGGGCAGGAAAGAAACCTGCAAGGAAGAGTCTGACTCAGACATACCACCCTGGGCGGACTCGAAGAAGTCGCGCTCATCTCAGTACACCGGTGCAGGAGTTGGACAAAAGGAGGCCTTCATCAGGCAGCCACCTCCACCTCCATCTCCTCCCGCAAGACAATCAGCTTCTGACCCAGGCCATCTTGAAGGCATCGCGCGCCTCACTTCCACAGAGGAGCTCCAGGTCGTCAATCTTACGCAAGCAGCTCCTCCTCCGCGCGAGTTCCTGAACTACCCGGTGCATCAAGGAGTGATAGTTCTTCCAGCAGCCACAGTTCAGGCTCGCGTGGCAAGCAAGAAGGAACAAGACAAGGGCAAGGCGGTCATTCACTCCTTCCCCTACTCCTACCCGCAGGAATTCCCTTTGGAATTGGATGTTCACGTGCAAGTTCGGAAATCGCAGGACGAGCAAGTCAGCATGGTTCTAAAACTGATCCGCACAGCATCCATGAAGGGCGTCACCAGAGCTGTATACAACTTCAAGGGCGGGGAATTCTACTCGGTCTTCAAACTCTCAGTTGTTGCTCCCCAGGAAGAACAGGCCCAAGACGGACTTCAGGCTCATGAAGCGGAACTTGACTTGGCACACGTTTTCCCAGAGATGGTCCCTACGGTGGCAAACGTCTTTGCTATCCAGCTCAGAGTGGCTTCCGCGGTCAATCCCCTGGAGTTTCCCAAGTCTCCCACGCCGAGTGAGGTCTCCTCCTGGCGGGGAGCCTCGGGCCCGCCGAAGTATCTCCTCATTCAGCAAGCCTACGGCATCATGGTGGAAAAGGTCCAGCCGCTGGATAACCTCCCACCGCATCTACGCCCCAGCATGGACGAGTGCTACCTGCTGATTCTCCTAGTACTCAAATCGGCGCTCCTAGGATACTATGTACGAGACTGTGGTTGGTCCAACCTGGGCAGACGAATCTCGCCGGACTCCAGCACGGATCTGCCCTTCTTTCTTGCTCTCGACACGTCGGCCTGGCACAAACGCACACCTCCGGCTCCTCAACAAGCCACAACTTCAACCGCAGATCATGTCCGAGGACTCTTCTCGACCCTAGAGTACCTGGCGGAGGACAAGCCGGCAATCCAGGCAGCCAAACAAGCCTTCACGCATCATCAGCGACAGGTCCCTCCTCTTGTCCAGCACTTCTTCTCCCTGCTCCGGACTCCGGTGGGCAAAGAAAAGGCAGAGAGAATCTTTAAGGACACGCCTCTGGCGCTCTCTGCTGAAGTGTGGGACGCCTTCAGCTAACCTGCACTATGTACCCATTTCGTGTGAGGTCCCCTCCTGAAACGGCACGCCGGGACAAGTGTCCGGCACAAGCATCCAAGCTACCTTTTCAACTCTCGCTAAGGCACAAAAACAAGCTGACTGGTTTTCTAGGCCGGCTCAATGCGCATTTAGCACAGCACGATGCCTGCGTGCTCTAAGACTAGCTCAGCTCAGGTCACGAGCTCACAGGCTTGGCGCTCAGTCACCAACCCTGCTTTAGCCCACAAACGCAAGGCTGAAGTAACATCTGTGTATGTGACTCCAGTCATTTCCATCCAATGTCGCGTGAGGTCTCCTCCTGACAGCCACTTCAGATAGGCAAATAGCCCTCTCTGCCCCCTGCGCCATGGATCTGGCTGCTCCCTACATCAGGCTTCGAGGCCCGGAACACAGCGTTTGCCTTGAACGCAATGGCCTATTCAGAATGCAGGATCCGGAACCGCGGTGCAACTTCGAACCATCAATCACTGACAACAAAGCAATGGACGACATCCACGCGCAGACCCAGGCCGCCTTCTACAATCGAGTATAATGGACGACGCAAGATCACAGACTGGCATCGGAATGGAGCGCCTTGATGGCCGAGCACCCGGATCATTCCTTCCCCAATTCAGTTGCCTACTGGCCAAAATGGGACTCCACGGTGGTGTTCCGTGATGACTATTGCACGCTGACACCCAGCGCACTGCTCGACATACCTGAACTCAAAGCGCAGGTTGATATCATGTGACTCTCAAATGGAGGGCATCTCCAACTTGCGCTACCACCTCTCGGATGTGCGCATCTCTCGGCACGATCAAGGCTTCCATGATGTGGTGTCAAATCTTGCCAGGACCTGGATCAGGATGATCGACGAAATTGAGGGCCAGGAGTGCAGCCGCACCAGACCGATGGTCATCCTGTTCCATTGTCTTGCGGGCATCAATCGCTCGACTTCTGCCCTCTGTGCCTACCTGATTGTTCGCTACCACCTCACTGCTCAACAAGCGATAGCGATTCTACTCTCGGCTAGGCCAGGTCAACGCTACTGGCAGGAAAGAGATCAATTCCCTCTCGCGCTACACTGGCTCTCCAGAGAATGCAAGAAGTCTGTTCTGGGGTACCTATGCATGGCCTGTGGAGACGCATTCAGACCGACACCAGACGATGACCCTCAGGACATGGACGACTTCGACGAGTGAGGTCCCCTCCTGTCGAACCCCACCTTTTCCTTACGTTCTTTAGAGGCGACTGTACTGACAACGCAAAATTTGTGCAGAAAACGCGTGATACCCCTGATCATCTACATCATGCATTATTCGCTTGCAACTGCCCTCTCCTGGCTTCTGCTCAGGTTTCGCCATGCCCCGCCTCACATCGAGGATTTCGCCTCAGCCTCAACCAGCTGAGGTCATCCTGCCAAAGACACATTCAGAGCAGCTCTTTCTTCTCTACCTCAGAGCTCACAGCTCAAGCCATCGTTAGTAGCGGCCCTGAACGAGTGAGGTTCCCTCCTGTTCTACTGCTAACTGGCCATGTCAGCGCCGGAGGACGGCAATTCACATCGAGAAACCCGACACAGCGAAGACAAGCCCTCCAAGCGACGACATCCTCGCGGCAAGAGGCATCAGGCGGACTCAGACTCCCGTCTGATCACGGAGGCTGACCTGGACTCTGAGGCTTCTTCCCTTCTGGCCCCAGGAGGCCCGCCTCCGCCCACTCCCATAACAACCAAGGCACTCTCGCCGGCGAACCAGGCTCAAACCGTACCCAAAGCCACCCAGCAGGCCTACCAGCCGTCGGGCCCCCCTCCCCCGACTCCGGTTCACCAGCCTTTCCAAGCGCAGGACCACTCAGGCCATAGCTCCCCTCCCATGGCGGAAGGTGCTCCCAGAACCACGGCACGTCCCTCCTCGACAAGTGGCACTTCAACGTCGGGGGCCTCAATGTCTCCCCCAGCCGCAGCTCATCCTCATCCTGCAACGCTAGCGCAGGAATTGCTGCAACGCTAGTGGGCACTTGGATCATCACTCCTGGACCGATTGTCTCCCTTGCTCCTAACCCCTTCAGCCCGTGGTCCCCCCCAGCGCGCACCTCGGTACTGTCTGCCACAGGAAGCCCACTTCCTCCGGGCACAGTCCAGACCTGGATAATTACCGAAGGCCCACTTGTCCCAAGACGAGATCCGCAGGAGTGAGGCATGCACAGAGCTCAATTTTGGCACTCCCTGCGAGTGAGGTCACCTCCTGCTAGGGAGTGCATGTGTCACTGCTTACACCTTTTCAGCCCAGCAGTATCTCAGAGACGAAATCCAGCCGCGCATCACACTGCTACCGCTGCCTAGACTTAGTCCTCGACGTGCCACACCGAAGCCATGCTCTATGCACCGACAAGCCAAGGTGGGACGCTCTACCACAGACAAAGCCGGTTCCTCACTCTTAGTCTTCCTCTGCAGCACAAATTGCCGTAGCACAATCCAGCTGATTCGAGTTGCCAAGAACTGATAGCTTTCACCAACCCTCTCTCCAGGCTCAAAGGCAGAAAAGCGAGGTCACCTCCTGCTGCCTAGCCCCCCCTCTCAACCCCTGCGTCATGTTGCATACATGCCCGTTGCTCCCGCTACGACCAGACTCATCGACGATGCCAATGAAGTCCAAGCTCACCGCGCTGAACCTCTTCTGCAAGGCAATGCTGTACACAGGCAAGAGAACCAGTGATCCGGATGCAAACCTCTACCTCTCGGATGAGGCCAAGGGTCTTGCTCGACGTGAGAACTGTATGCTGGCTCCAACCCTGAGACTGGCAGCACGCAGCTACAACTGGATTCGACTTCTCTCCCAATCAGCTCAGCCTAATCTTCCCTTGCTGGCCGAAGCTGAGATGGCATCCCTATTATCACCCACAGAGCCTCCCCCTCATATCAAGCACTACGAGGCGGAACGGAGCTCACTTACCTTGCAGATGATACTCGAAACGGTGCATATCTACACTGAAGAGGAGACCATGGAGCCGGACGACTTCAAGCTAGCCGCCCTTATCATTTCCCAGACTCTGTACAATCTGGGAATGGGCGGGCAAACCGTCAGGGACATTGTCAATGGCGCTGCCCAGCATCTGCGCTGGATCCTACCCAGTGACTCCACACGAGTTCTGAACGGAATACACCTTTGTCTCTTCCCTTCGGATATCTCGCCGTGGCCGCGAGAGGCAGACACCAATCCACATACTCAAAGTGACGAACATGCATTGGGCATCCTCGACGCAGAAATTCACATGCTACAGCGAGCGTCCAAGATTTACCGGACCATGGCCATGGTCGACTTCATGGTCGCCCGAGCAAGAGGAGCACCTGTGCCAGACGAAGTCTGCCCCAGCGAACCCTGGGACGTCCTGCGACAGGATCAAGCCATGGCACTCCTTTCATATGCGGAGCACTTGACGGAACTCCATGATCTCCTGACCACTGATGCGTACCAAAAGATGCGTACAGACCTCCGCCTGGGCAGAACCTGGCTATCGCGACCCATCACAGCATCCGCACTGGCCTCGCTTGAAGCAATATGGCACAATACCACGATACCAGAGAGTTTTGCCAAGCTACACCTCACTCTCCAGCTCAAAGGGCAAATTGCTGCACATCTTCCGGAAGACTCCAGAGCACAGGACAGACTACTTACCATACTCTCTCCCCTGGAGAATGACGTCCTGGACCAGGCCTTCCCCTGGATTCTGGCCTTTAAGATGCTCACGCCTGAGCGCAGGATGATATTCCGATATGCTCTTCTTACGGCAGCGGGCCCCTCGGCAACAGCGCCGGTTACGCAGACCGAGTGAGGTCCCCTCCTGGTCAGCTACTTAACAAACCTAGTCAACTTCTTTCTCACAAGAAGATCGATGACGCCTGCTGCTAACAGACAAAGGAGAATTATTCCCGCTACTCTGCGCCTCTCCCAAACACAAATCTAGACACCCCTCTCCCTCTCCGAGCAGAGCCTCAGGTCCTTAACCAGAAAGAGGGAAACACGCACCAGCGCCAGCGCCTCAGCTCTGCCCACCTTCAGCTTGAACTCTGCTGCGCAACCCTACCCCTGCAGCTTAGCCCGAGAGAGGCCTTCCTTGAATTTCACCTCCTGGTTCCTTACCTTCGGCCTAAAAGCACCAAGGCAGCTGTGTTTGCTCCGGCTAACATCAGAGCCTTCATACGAGTGAGGTCCCCTCCTGTATGAGCCTGACCATGGAGGCCCTCCCTCCGGTACTGAGTAGGGATAAAACCATGGAGGTGCTTCTGGAATCCCTTTTCCTCCCGCTTCCGGTTTACCCTGCATCCTCCCTGGGAGACCACGAGGCCAGCACTATACAAATGGCATCTACACGCATCCCGGCAGAAGACGCCCTCCGGCACTCGGACCGTCAGATACGCATAGCTTCCCGCACCTGCAGCTTCATGAAACTGCTCACGGAGAAGATCAACTGGAGACTGGGCGACCTTCGACTCTACCTCCCCAAGACTGCCACTCGACAGCTAGCAGCCAAACGTAAGCACGAGGAAATGATGCTCCACGAGCCTCAGGAGAACACTCTGACCTACATTCGGCGGCGTCAGCTCATCTTCATATCTCAGGCGATCAGAGACTACACAAATGATGGCCCAGGCCAAAACTCTTTTCAGCTCGAAGATGCGGAGAATACCGCACTTCGAATTTGGACGTACCTAACCCGCCACTTTGCCAAAGGAGAGATCAACTTTATGATAGACACCGCCTTGTCGCATCTCCACCTCCTGATGAAGTCGGCGACACCATGTCTGATGTCAAGCATGGAGCAGTCGCAGCCGTCCATGGCTCCGGGACAAGGTCAGAGTTATTTTCCCCCACATCTAGGCCTACCCGAAGACAAACACTTGGATCTCCAATACTTCGACCTTCAGGCACTCAGGCGCGCGTCGACGATATACCGAGTACAGCAGCTTCTCAAGATATCTCACTCAACCCAGGGCGGTGAGTCGCCCATCACCAATGGCTGGCGCTTCCAGCAACAAGCGCAACACCTCGACTCATTGCCCTATGACAAGCATCTCCAGGCCTTGCTGCCACACCTCCCGGACTACCAGGACCAACTCCGAGAGAACCTGGTGATGTACAGGAAATGGCTCCTACGAGACATCACTGAAGAGGAGACGGCCTGGGCCCGTGACACACTTTTAGAGTCGGCAGTCTCGAGAGGAGAACTCCGCGAACTTTTCGAGCATGCTCTCCTCAAGCAGGTAAACCATACACTTCAGGCCAGTGCTGAGTCTCCTCACCGCGTTGATTCTACTCCGAACTTCCAAAATAGCATGGCTCTTCGCTTCTACCAAATCATCAATCCTTTACATGACGACGTCTACGAGGAGTACAAGCCGTTTGCGATCGTCTATAAGATGCTCACTCCCCCGAACCGCCAACGGGCTCGATCACTTCATCGTACTTTGTCGCACGAGAGGCACCAGTCCTTCCTTCGTCTTTTTGAACCCTAGCCTGCTAGCAACTTTGCTTGTGAGGTCACCTCCTGCAAAGTAGAGCACCAGGTTAGCAACGTCTCTGTCTAACTAGGACACCAGCAGCCTTTAGCAAGCCAAGATAAAGCAGCGGAAAAGTCTCCACCTCCAACTGCAGCACAGTCCCTTCTCACTAAGATCACAGCGGCATTCTCCGGCAATGAGGTCTTTCTGCGGATAGTTGGAGCCTGCTGCAGAGCCAATGCCTCAGCCTTGGCTGATTCACCTAGTAACACATTCAAGTCTGCAGCTTTCTGCTTTCATTGAAGCTTGCCACAGCCGGGCTCAGCCTCTCCACACAGGCTGGCCACGTGAGGTCTCCATCCAGCTAGCAAACAAGCCATGCCTTCACCGTCTCGCGAGATTCTGCTCGAGATTCTCCTGAAGTCGCTCCACGTCCCACTGACCATCTACGTACCCGACGGCATCAGTGAGCACATGGCCACATCAGCCTCAGCAACAACTCATCTTGCCCCGAGGAGGCTCCTCTTCACTACAGAAGACCTTGACCGCACGGCAGAACGAAGCATGCGAGTAGCATCACGTCTCTGCAGCTTCATATGTCACTTGGATCGGTACCTGGCTTGGCGCGAGGGCAGACACACAGCCCTGCCCCTAGAGGCTAGCCCACGTATCTTGGCAGGTAAGCGCAAGCACATTGACGACGAGCAGCCTTCGACGCACCTACCCCGGAGTATGGGGCCCCTCCAGCGCCAGCAAATCATGTACCTCACCCTCATGATCCACAACTACACAAAAGACGGCGAAGGCTCGCCGTCCTTGAGCACGTCTGAAGTTGATCAGGCTGGTGCTTTAACCTGGCATTATCTTACCGGGAAGCTCTCGCAATCAGAGCTGAATGCCATTCTGCTCCGCACTTTGGAGCAAGCCAAGGTCATTCTGAGGTCTGAATTCACTCCAGCACATCAACGGAACCTACTCCAGCTGCATCCCCAAACGACGGCGGAGACCTGGCAAGGCCAAGCATATTTCCCCCTAGGCCTCCGGCTTCAAGACCCACATCAGCTTGATCTTGAAGCATATGATTTCAGAACGCTCAAAAGAGCATCACTTCAGCTTCGCCTACTACAACAACTGCGGACTATTACGGCCTCCACACCTACATCGGCCAGCGACCAGATCCGAGATGGCTGGGATTTCCTTGAACAAGACCGTGATCTCTCAAAGCTTGACTACGAGGACTACCACACCAAATTGGTTTCAATGATCCCGCACTATCAGGAGACACTTCGAGAGATCCTGACACTGTATCGCCTATGGCTGTCCACCCCTCTGTCCGATGAGGACTTCCATTGGGTGCGCAACCTGGTAGCGAATCAGCTACTACCTAGAGATACTCTGCATCGCTACTTCGCTGACAGTCTCTGGCAACAAATACGACACAGATATGGAGGAGACCAAGGAGATTACGAGCAGGCCCAAGGAGTCATCACAATTCTTTCCCCGCTCCACGACCAGGTCTATGATGACTATAAGAACTTTGCTGTGGCGCTGACACTGCTCCTCGTTCGACATCGTCAACGTCTGAAACAGACGCTAGACGACAAAATTCGGGGCTAGGGACCATTCGAGCACCACAGACTTCCAAACGAGTGAGGTCCCCTCCTGTTCGCTGCACTATCTTCCCAAATTGCGGGGAAAAAGCCTGTAGCTCCAATCTTTCCACGTCAAGCCTCACAAGCACAGCTCTTCTCGCAAAGTTTTCCCCTCAGGTTCGCACGAGTGAGGTCCCCTCCTGGCGAACTTCCACCTAGGCCCATGGCAGACCTTCACCCCGTTCTCAGCCGAGAACAGGCAATGGAGGTACTTCTTGAGTCTCTATTCCTACCGCTGCCGGTTTACCCTACAACTCCATCTGGTGCCGC
>CAJNDS010002698.1:0-40000 GCA_905221605.1 Symbiodinium natans | reverse complement strand
TGCTGGCGCAGCGCTTCTTCGAACTTCAGGCCGTCGGATTTCAAGAGGTTGCAGACCTGGCGGTGGGCTCTGGGAGAATGCGCAGCTTGGGACAGGTACGGATCCTGTGAAGGTTCGACAGGAGCAGCTGCGCACCCACCATTCACGAACAACGCTGCACCCTGGCGCCCAGCCTTGTCATACTCAGTCCTCCAATCTCGCAGCGCGTTCTCCTTGCGAGCTATAGTCAACTTCCTGCGAAAATGCACACTCGACCCCAATGCAAAGAGGATCCTCGCAATTTTGGGGGGAGGAGAACCGCACCCTAAACCCTAAACCCTAAACCCTAAACCCTAAACCCTAAACCCTAAACCCTAAACCCTAAACCCCCCCCCCTCTTGTTTTGGGAAACAGCCACGGAAGGAAACGCCTCGACCCCCGCAGCTCCTGCGCCGCCCTGAGCTCGATGAGCTGCTCTTCGTGAGCTTTTTGCATCTGCCGGGTTTAGGGTTTAGGGTTTAGGGTTTAGGGTTTAGGGTTTAGGGTTTAGGGTTTAGGGTTTAGGGTTTAGGGTTTAGGGTTTAGGGTTTAGGGTTTAGGGTTTAGGTTTAGGGTTTTGGGGGGGGGGGGGGGGCAGTGTTTCGGCTCGGGGCTCCGTTGGGAGGGTGGCGTTAACCCCACTTTGGAGTAGACCCTGGACAAAATGTATGGGTGGTTGTCAAAATTAGAGTCCCTTTTTGGAGCCCTACTATAGTACGGCACCTAATATTTAGGGCACCCTAATAGGGCTCATGATTTTGGCAACCACCCATATACCTTTTGGGTATAAGAAGCTGCTATAATAAGGAACCCGGAACCAAGAAAAGTATGAAAGTATAGTACTCCGAAACCCAGTTAAAGGGTCATCCAAGGGCAGGCATAAGCTCCTAACTCCCGAACTCCCCTACACCAGTACCCGAAACGCGGAGCTCTCAAGCCCTCATCCACCTTAGTCCCTAAACCCTAACCCTAAACCCTAAACCCTAAACCCCCTCAGTCCCTGCATCGGGAGAGCCTTGGCTTTGTCCTCCTCGAACTCGTCCCGGAGCATCTGCAGCTCCTGCAAGCCCGCATCCCAGAGCCCCGATTTCAACCCTAAACATCCCCTGAGCCTCCCTAAACCCTAAACCTTAAACCCTAAGCCTTAAACTCCAAACCCGAAACCCCAAACCCTAAAACCTAGAACCTAAACCCTTCTATCCGGCAATTAGCGGTGGGTGGTGGTAGTAGGGTGTGCTGGAGTTGTTGTTAAGACTCGGTATGCCTGTCAGGCATCCCCAAGAAACCATTGATCGCCAGGATTCAATAATATTTGGTTTAGGGTTTGGGGTTCAGGGCTTAGGGTTTAGGGTTTAGGCGGGATCTGGTTCTTCTGTCTCCCCCGCTGCATCTTACGCAATCCCCAAGGTTTCGGGTGTTAAGTAACATCAACTTAACTTGAAGCCCCGAACCCTCGACCCTAAACCCTGAACCCTAAACCCCAAACCCTCAACCCTACACCCTAAACCCTTCTGGGGGCCCTGCATCCAGCAGCTTGCTGTTCTTCTCATACTCCTTGGAGATGTTGCCTTCGAAGTGGTCCTCGCGGTGGGGCTTGCGGTTCAGATAGGGTTTAGGGGTTAGGGTTTAGGGTTTAGGATCTAGGGTTTAGGGTTTGGGGTTTAGGGTTTAGGGTTTAGGGTTTAGGGTTTAGGGTTTAGGGTTTAGGGTTTAGGGCTTCGATCCTTTCATCAGGGGTCGTAGCAGCCGGAGCTCTGAACAAAAAAATGGGGGCATCCTTGGCTTGCCCCCCAACTTCAACCCGGAGTACTACACACCAAGAAAGCCCACCGAAACCCTAAACCCTAAACCCTAAACCCTCATGTCCTGCTGCTTCTTGTGCTTATGGTCAAAGTTGCTGTTGGCATCCTGCATCTCCTCGAGAAAGACATCAAAGAAAGAGTGGGTTTGGGCCTCTGAGGGAGGGTTTAGGGTTTAGGGTTTAGGGTTTAGGGTTTAGGGTTTCGCGACCGGCCAGCAATTCATGGGACAGGCCCCCTGGCCTGTGAGTGCCGCTCAGTGGTCTGCTGCAGCTGCTTGAAGAGATCTGAAAGGCTGGGAGCTGGTGCTAGCTTAGCGTGGAGTCATGTCGAGTCCCACTTGGGCTGTTGAAGCTCTCTTGCTAACTACGGCTTCGCCCGAGACCCTAGACCATAAACACTGGACCATAAACCCCGGAGCCCGAACCCCCAAACCCCTAATCCAAAACAGGGGGATAGTTTAGACCAACCCCCAATTTTGGCAAACGCATGACCCACTCTAGGCTTAGACGGGCTTCAAAGGTCTCTTTCTGCGGTGTTCTTTGGGGTTTTAGGACTTAAGGTGTTGGGGGGGGGGGGGGCAGGCTTCAGCGTCTGGGGTTCAGACGGGCGGGTGTGTAGGGTTGGGTTTGGGTCTTCAGGGTTTAAGGGTTTATCGGCTTAGGGATTTCCCGGAACAGCCGGCATGGCTCCAGCTGGGGACTTTGTAAGGAATGCCGGGGGCCGGGCTGTCGTACTTTTCGTCGGACAGCTTCTTCTCTTCCCTGCGCCTCGCCACGTCTCACTGTGATTCAGGAGCGTGCGCTCACCATGCGCCCAGATGCCTGATCTCTGTTGTTGAATGGGTGCACCAAAACATGGTCCCGGTTGCCCGGTTGCCCGGTTGCAGGTCCCCAATTCGGCATGGCGGCTTGACACAACAGATAAACACCTCCAACTTTGTGGGGTTTGTTCTACGCTGGGCCTTATTGATGGAGAGGTTCCACGATGCCCCAAACCCAAAAGGCGATCTTAATTTCAGAAAACTCCATGGGCTCTCGGACACGCAATGCTTCGATTCACACCAAGGCCCCGGCTCCACTTGGATGGTGATCAGCTTCTCTTGCAGCTCGTTTTCCTGACTCTCATGTTCGTGGGCTCCGGACCCCTAAACCCTAAACCCTAAACCCTAAACCCCAAACCCTAAACCCTAAACCCGAAGTTTTGGTGACTTGGAGGGCTGGGATGACGTGGGGGAGTCTCCTGGTCTGGGCACTAGAAGATCTCTTCGGGAGGCCTTCTTTCGATTCAGGAGGCGGTACTTTATGTTGCCGTGCTTCATCCTACCGCAATCTATGGGTTGAACCTGGACCCTTAAGGTTGTACCTCTCGGGTCTTGGCGGCCCTTTTTCAAGATCCTTAAGGTAGTATACGGCCCATATTTAGCAGTGGCTTCAGGGAACCTCTTAGGGGTACAACCTTAGGGCGTGCGAGTCCTTCATCCCTATGTTACTAAACCCTAAACCTTAAACCCTAAACCCTAAACCCTAAACCCTAAACCCTCGAAAACGCCTAATCCAAACCCCAGCCCCTTGGCTGCACGAAATCTGCGAGGTACATAGCCCCACGAAGCTCGCGAGCTGAAGGCCTCCATGCATCCCTAAACCCTAAACCCTAAACCCTAAACCCCAAACCCCAAACCCCAAACCCTAAACCCCCCCCCCGACAAAGCCTTCTGCTCGAGGATGTGGTCGCTCTCATGCTTCAGGCCCTGCCTCAGGGTTTTGGGTTCATTTAGGGTTTAGGGTTTGGGGCTGTAGGGTGTAGGGTAGAGGGTTGAGGGCTACGGTTTTGGCAGGGGTTTTGGACGAAGACTTGCTCGGTGACTGGTGCATCCGGGGATGGGGGTCTACATGGGTGGCTGTAAAAAGTATGATCCCTTCTGGGGTACCCTAAAAATTAGGTGCCGTATTACAATAGGGATCCAAAAAGGAGCCATAATTTTGACAACCACCCACATGGAAGCTGCCCTTTTGAGCCTATAGAACTACCTCTTCCGATTCCAGTGTTCAGTTCCTCTCGACTGGTGCATCTTGCTCTACCCCCCTTCCCCTAGATGTAGCTGAAGCACAGGGCCCTGAACCCTAAACCCTAAACCCTAAACCCTCAACCCTAAACCCTATGTACTTTATTGGAAACCCCAGGCTGGCGGGAAGGAAGAGCATAGGCTGCAGGCATCCGGTCTTCGAGCTCACGGATCTCACTCAGCACGTCGGTCAAGTAAGCCTCTTGCGGCTTTTCAGTTTAGGTTTTAGGGTTTAGGGTTTAGGGTTTACGGTTTGGGTTTAGGGTTTATAGGGTTTGGGGTTCAGGGCTCCGGGTTTAGGATTTAGGTTTAGGGCCCCACCCCGGAGCAGCATCAAAAATGCTGAATCTCTTGAAAGCAGTGCGAGTGCATGTTCACTGGATTGAAGGACCTGATCGAAGGACTGGCTTGACGATGAGCATTCGCATTGAACGTAGGAAGCAGAGTCTAAGCCACATCCTTAATTGGTTTGTTTAAGATTATTTCGTCAATTCCCATTCGGCCCGAGCAGCATAAGGTTTAGGGTTTAGGGTTTAGGGTTTAGGGTTTAGGGTTTAGGGTTTAGGGTTTAGGGTTTAGGGTTTAGGGTTTAGGGTTTAGGGTTTAGTGTTTCGGGTTTAGGGTTTAGGGTTTAGGGTTTAGGGTTTAGGGTTTAGGGTTTAGGGTTTAGGGTTTAGGGTTTAGGGTTTAGGGTTTAGGGTTTAGGGTTTAGGGTTTAGGGTTTAGGGATGATAGCAGGAACCCGAACCCATGCCATAAGTGGCCGCCGAGCCTTCGGTATCATCAGCAAGTCGTCTAGGGATGCCGTCGTGGCCGAAATCTTGGTGCTCAGAGGCATTCAGTTTAAAAGACCGGGGCCGTCTCAGGGTTTAGGGTTTAGGGTTTGGGGTTTAGGGTTTAGGGTTTAGGGTTTAGGGTTTAGGGTTTAGGGTTTAGGGTTTAGGGTTTAGGGTTTAGTTAGGGTGCGAATGGGTTCTGATGAATCACCAAAACAGAATCACAATGCTGGTTCAATTGCTTGACTAGGGTCGCAGGTGTCGGAATGTTCACAAGTACACAAACTTTCTCAGCGCGACGCTGCTCGGACGGCTTCCCAGAGTTTCTGCTGCAGGTCGCGCGCCTGCGTGGAAGTTGCTCAACTTTCTCACAAAATCTGTGCAACCCTGTCGCATTGTTCCACAAGCATCCCGGACAAGGACACGTGACGAAGGCGGCGCCTTCTTCTCATCCTCACGCTGCGCCTGGCAGAGCACTTGAGCACAGCATCAGCATCGAATCCATATTGGTATTAGTGTTCATGCTAGTGCTATTGTTATAGTGATGCTAGTATTAGTACTAGTACTCGAGTGCGAACAACACAAAACAATGCTCGCGTCTTGCGGCGGTGGGGGGAGGGGGAGGAGGATTTGGGTTCTCGGCTCACAGCCCTTGGCGACCCAAACCTGCCTTGCTGGCTGCCGGCTTCTCCCGCTCGCCATACCTGCAAAGAGGCTCAGTCTTCTCACATGAATAAGAATCATGGCAAGAACAAAGAATCCCAACAGAGAAGGAGAATGATCAGAAATCATGCGAACGAGGAGGAAGCCCCTCTAGGCCCCCAAGTGCCCCCTCAAGCCCTTCTTCATCGCCTGAAGCGAACGATCTTCTGATCCAGCCTGGCAGTGCAGCGGAGGGGGGCTGGGTGGGTTGAGGATGAGGACGAGAAAGCGCAAACCCTGACGAGCGTGATGCACAAGCTGCCCATCTTTCCTCCCTGTCTTCGAAGCATACAGGACAATGGGGTGGTAGTCGCAGCCTGTAGGATGGTGAGCTGGTCACCACTAGATTGGGGGGTTGGGGTTTTCGTCCCTCTCCAGCGGTCTCTCTCCCTCTCCTTCTCCCGCTCCTTTACATGGTCATGCTTATGTGGATTTCTTTGGCTAAGTTAGTTCATATGGGTTCACAAGGTTGGTAGCGTATACGTCTGTTGATGCGGGTTGACCAACAGCCCCAGCCAACAGTTCAGCCAGGTGCACTCCGTGTGGGTGACGCGGTTGTGGGTCCCTTCGGCATCCACCGTGTGCTGCGCCACCTGGTTCTTCGTGGGACTGTGTCTGCTGCTGTCCCAGACATAGGAAGCAGCAGGTGGACCAAAACCGACTCTCACCCAAAAACCGCAAAGGGCCCACTATCCTCGGAAACCTCCGTTGATGGTCAGTTCTGAAATCCGCCGAGGCCTCGGGCCGTAGGTGTCTGGGTAGCACAAAGCAGGCACCCGGCATGCCCCCCCCCCCCCCCCCCCGGCGACGCTGTCCTAGGCAAAAGGTGTCCGCATCAGGACCAGGGGGCATCTAAGCCACCCATCCCCCCCACTCTGTTCCCCTCACCACCCAGATCCTGTTGTCCTTGCTTGCACGGAGCCTCGAATGCGTGGAAGCCTGCAGCACCTTCTCTCGCCTGCTGGGCAGGCCCCGGCAACGCGGTAAAATCACGGCCCTTGCGGGTCTCTGTGAACACACAGCCCTTAAACTTAGGGTGCGTGCCCGCGCAAGGGACCGCCATTTAGAGAACAAGCCACATGCAACTCCTTTGTGCCTCGCAGCACATGACGGAGCCGCCCTCACAGCCTGAAAAAGAATGGGGCTTAGGGTTTAGGGTTTAGGGTTTTAGGGTTTAGGGGTTTAGGGGTTTAGGGGTTTAGGGGTTTAGGGAACCCCCAAACCCCTAAACCCCAAAGGGCTCGGACCACCAGGGACAGGCTCAAGAGTGGGAATGAGCAGTTTAGGGGTTATGGAGCATGTGGTTGGTGAGTGCTGACCAACATGACTTCTCTGCATATCCTATTCACGTGGTCCCACACTCTTTCCCAACTCCAGCAGTTAAATCTCAGCTGACTCAAAACACCCTAAATCTTGTTCATACTTCGCAGTACAACCTTCTCAAAGGAGCAAACGAGACACAACACTGCCAGTACCGAATGATGCTGTGTGCAAATGCTCTGCGAACACCAGACACGCAAGCAGAGAATCAATCGTGACAAATGCGCATGCAGATTGAAGTGCGTTGGTGCGCCCGACACATCCGAATACATCCGACACGAAGACATTGCAACTTTGCCAGGCCTTCCCTGCTTACTCCGCACGCCGGTACAGAGGAACGGGAAAGATGAAACTTTCAAGCTCTCCCGACATGTACCGTGAGAGTCCTCCAGTGGACGCGTTAGCCCATCGCCCCACTGTCATGTGCTGCAGCCCACAGCACGTTGGCCCCAAAGGACCCCGGATGATGAAGCCCCTGAAAAAAGAGGGACCTCACTTGTCCCAAGCGGCGTGCCCCACACCCGGCCAGCGGTGTGCGGACTGTTGCTTTCATGGACATCAACAGCCCGTGGGTAGGGCGGGGCATGTGGTTGGTGACCAACACGACTGCTCCACATACCCTATTCAATTGTTCCCACACTCTTTCCCAACTCCAGCCACCCGCACTACAGCAACTGACTCAAAATGCTGATCATGCTTCGCAGCACAACCTTCTCAGAGGAACAAACGAGACACGGGACTGCCAGTGCCGCATGATGCAAAATTGCCTTGCGAACACCAGACACGCAAGCAGAGAATCAATCGTGACAAATGCGCATGCAGATTGAAGTGCGTTGGTGCGCCCGACACATCCGAATACATCCGACACGAAGACATTGCAACTTTGCCAGGCCTTCCCTGCTTACTCCGCACGCCGGTACAGAGGAACGGGAAAGATGAAACTTTCAAGCTCTCCCGACATGTACCGTGAGAGTCCTCCAGTGGACGCGTTAGCCCATCGCCCCACTGTCATGTGCTGCAGCCCACAGCACGTTGGCCCCAAAGGACCCCGGATGATGAAGCCCCTGAAAAAAGAGGGACCTCACCTGTCCCAAGCGGCGTGCCCCACACCCGGCCAGCGGTGTGCGGACTGTTGCTTTCATGGACATCAACAGCCCGTGGGTAGGGCGGGGCATGTGGTTGGTGACCAACACGACTGCTCCACATACCCTATTCAATTGTTCCCACACTCTTTCCCAACTCCAGCCACCCGCACTACAGCAACTGACTCAAAATGCTGATCATGCTTCGCAGTACAACCTTCTCAGAGGAACAAACGAGACACGGGACTGCCAGTGCCGCATGATGCAAAATTGCCTTGCGAACACCAGACACGCAAGCAGAGAATCAATCGTGACAAATGCGCATGCAGATTGAAGTGCGTTGGTGCGCCCGACACATCCGAATACATCCGACACGAAGACATTGCAACTTTGCCAGGCCTTCCCTGCTTACTCCGCACGCCGGTACAGAGGAACGGGAAAGATGAAACTTTCAAGCTCTCCCGACATGTACCGTGAGAGTCCTCCAGTCACGAACAGCCTCATTGGGAACATTGTTATGGTGGCATTATGACCTGTTCCCAGCTTGTGCTGTCACAGAAGATTGTGGAGTATACTATATTGTATAGGGCAATTACCCTTGAGATAGATACCTCGTGGGGAGCCCAGTCGAGAGCTAGGGAGTTCGGGTTTTTTTCAAGGCCCCCCAGATGGCGGAGGCGTTGGAAAACGACGCCGGAAAGCGCCCAATGAGAAACTGACAGGCGCCCGACCACTGAAGAGGTAGCGCGCATCGAAAGAGAGCGCCAGCTTTGTGATGCTGTGGGCCTTGAAGTCTAAGCGGGAAGGGGAGGAGGGTCAAGGATGTTCCCCTAAACCCTAAGCCCTAAGCCCTAAGCCCTAAACCCTAAACCCTCTCTATCACATGTATACATACATGTTGTTCACTTTCCGGGGCCTCTCGGCACCAATGTCATTAGCCTTCCGGGCCCTCGGGAGCCATCGGGCTGGGGGACCAAGGAACGGTCGGCAACTGAAACGTAAAGGGTCAATGAAGACCCTTTGTTTTCTTAGTGTTATGGGATTCTTTGGGCGGGTGGGTTTTTGTCTTAGTGCGTGCTCTGCACGTCCGGGTGAAAATGCTCGATCCGGAGCTGCTGAACCCTAAACCCTAAACCCTAAACCCAAAGGCGCAAAAACTAGGACTACTCTTGGCTCAACGCGGCACCGGATTCTACCCACGACCTAAGCAACAACCCTCTGAAACACATTCCTGAACATGATCTCCGCTCTCAAAGCCAGAAGGGTAAGAACTGCCCCAAGGCGACCTAGCAATGCCCTGAGCTCAGCATGTCGAGAATCCTAAGCAAGAAGCCCCAAAAATCCCTAAACCCTAAACCCTAACCCCCCTAAACCCCAAACCCCAAAAACACTAAACCCTAACCCCCTAAACCCCAAAAACCCGAAACCCTTAGCCCTAAACCCCAAAAACCCTTAGACCTAAACCCCAAAAACCCTAAGCCCTAAACCCCAAACCCCAAAAACCCTAAACCCTAAACCCAAAACCCGCAGCGTGCCCATCGGAATGATGCGGTCCCGGCATGCAGGGAGATCTCGGTGAGCATGGACATGCCACCCTGAGAGCATTAGACCCTAAACCCTAAGCCCCAAACCCTAAACCCGAAACCCTACACCCTAAACCCTAAACCCTAAACCTTAAGGTACGTTTGGGCTCAGTGCGGCCTAGGGCTTGGGCCACAGGGCGGTTCGGGAGGGAGGAATCCCCTCACTGCCAAAAAGCCGATCATCGTAGGCTCAAACCCTAAACCCTAAACCTTAGGGTTTAGGGTTTAAGGCTTAAGGTTTAGGGTTTAGGGTTTAGGGCTCAGGATTTGCGGTGTTTTGAGTCTAGGGTGTTCAGGGCATATTTTCAATCACGAGATCCGGGGCCTCGCCCGGGGGCCATCGGAAGACGCGGATGCCACCTGGTCAAAGCGACATCTACGGGAAGGCCCGGAGAGCACGGAGGCCTTTGAGATAAAGGGATATAAATATAAATATGAATATAAATATAAATATAGAAATGTATATATATACACATATAGGTATATGGTGTATTCAAAAGGGACGGTGACGGGGGCATATATGTATATACACACATACCTCTGAAAACGCTGAGGCACCCCTACATCATTGTTCAAGGGCATCCTAAACCCTAAGCCCTGAGCCCTCGACCCTAAGCCCTAAGCCCGAAACGCCAAGCCCTAAACCCGAAGCCCGAAGCCCGAAGCCCGAAGCCCGAAGCCCGAAGCCCTACTCAGCCCTAAGCCCTGAAGCCCCAAGCCCTTAATCCAGGTGTCGTTCCCTCCGGTTGGGATGGGCCTTGCCGCATTCCGGCGAAAAGGAGCCCCAGCGCGGAGGCCTTGGGCTTTTTAGGGTTTGGGCTTTGAGGTTTTAAGGTTTAAAGGCGTTTTAAAAGACTTAGGGTTTACAGGGTTTGGGGCTTTCAGGGTTTAAAGGGTTCTGGGTTTCGGGCCGGGAGCTTCGCTTTTAGCTTCGCAGTTCCCGCATTTTCCGGGTCAGCTTCAAAGCTCTGCGCCGTGGCCATGCATCTGGGTGGGGCAGCGGCTTCAACGTACGAGGAAACTGCACTACTCGTCTCAACCTGCGCAAGTCTGCGCAGCCTCTATGGGCACTACGGCAAACTACGTGGTGGATGGGACCGTCTATGCTAGGGACCCATATGGCGAGACTCCCAGGGCTGCAAGGGCTGCTTTTCTATGCACCTAGCCTGCTGCCAAAGGGAATTTAGCAGAGGCCTTAGGGCTAAGTAAACCCGCATGACTTTGGGGGTCGAGTGTCTTTGAAGGTTCATGGATAGTTCAAGGATAGCTACAGTGTTGGATGAACCTTCATGTGGGTTGGAGCTGCAATTGCCCTAGCTACCTAGAACCCTCAAACCTACCCCGAAACCCTAAACCCTAAACCCAAACCCTAAACCCCTAAACACCTTATTTCCTAAACCACGAAGCAACCTCGGCCACTGGCAAGACAGTTGGAGGTGTAGACGTTGAGCTTGTGGTCCGCTTGTATCTGGCACTAAGGACTAACGGCTTAGGGCTTGGGGTTTAGGGTTTAGGGTCTCGGGTGTAGGGTTCAGGGTTTAGGCTTTAGGGCCGTTGCTAAACCGAAAACCTGCACCCCGTGAGAATCGTTCCAAGACTTGAAGTCACAAACAAGAAGTCGGAAAGCTCCTCTCAAGAGATGCCCCCCAGAAAGCAGTGCATCAGAACATGGGCTCTGCCTCCAACTGGGGAGTGCTCAGGTGGCCAGTGACCTGAGGGAGACGATGGGTAGGGCGAGGGCGGTTGAGGGGTTGCGGGGGGTTGGGGTGGGTTTGGGGGCAGGGGGGTGGGCTGTTTAGGGAGGGCTGAAGGGTGCGCTGAGTGTTCAGGCGTCGGGGTTCGGAGTTGTGGTATTTGTTTTGCTTTGGGCAACCCCCAGCAACCCTACACAATCCTAAGCCAGCCCAAGACTAGGCACCTTCAAGCCCAACAAATTGCCAAATGGGGTGGGAAGTGCTCCCCATGTTTCGTAGTTGCACCTTTCACCCCCCAAAGAGCACATCTCAGCCATCCGCCCGAAGGTTGCCTTCGGGTTGGACGCAGGCCACCACCAACCTGAAACTCTGATTTGGGGCTTGCTTGTCACGGGTTTGACGGTTGGGCTTCTGCAGTAGCTCTCAACATGTGCGAGCCTGCAACGGGGCAAGCCTGTAGAGTTGGATGTGCGCGTTCAAAGCGATGTCTAAGGAGCCGGCTTTCGCTGACAGTCAAAGTTCAGGTCAGTGTAGGTCGCGTGCTTGCAGATCTTGGAAGTCGAGGGTTCCCAGCAAAACAGGGCTCTGATGAGGGCAAGAGGGGGCATATCTGTTTGGTGGGAGCGGCAGTGACGTAGACATTTCACAAGATAGAAATTCATTGTATGTAAAACTGCAACAGTATACTGAAGTATTCAGATAGTAAGACAATCATCTCATCATGTGTTGATACAACAATCTCGTAAAATGTCAGTATAATATTGCAAAATTAAAAATAAACTATACCAGAGAATTATTGAAACTGGGGTTCAGGAGGGAAGCCACAGAGGAAGTTCCAAGTGATGCTGCAATTGCCCCGCGTCTTTCAGCTGAGTCCCCCGCATGCTCGAAGGCTCGTTCGCGCGTATCCGAGCACAGGTCCCAGCCTTTGAGGGGCTGCGTCATCTTGTTACGGGATTTTGCTTCTTACGTTCGAAACGATTCTATTGGGTTTAACGATTCTATTGGGTTTAGGGCTTATTTGTTATACGATAAACGATTCTCATGCTATGTTGGGAAAAAAGGTTGGAGCCGTTTGATGCAAGCTTTTGGCCTTTCCCCAGTGTAACTGGTGGGGCCGGGGGTAGGAAGGTCACACCTGGGCGCCGCGGCCGTATATTGCCCCATGTGGGGCCACCCCGCTGGAGAGCAGCAGCCGGTCGTCCTGGAAAAAGCGGTCTAGAGCCTGGGGTCCAGGGTTCAGGGTTCAGGGTTAGGGGTTTAGGGTTTAGGGTTTAAGGGCTAAGGGCTTAGGGCTTAGGGCTGAGGGCTGAGGGCTTAGGGTTCACGGTTGGGGGGTTTAGGGGTTTAGGCTGTTTAGGGTCTAGGTACCTTTTGTGGCTCCAGTGAGCCTAGGGCCTAGGGGTACCGACATATGTAGAACAACCCCCCCCCCAGGTGTCCGGACAGCAACACACAGTCTGAGCCACCTTTGTGAACCTTCCCCCCTAAACTCGAAAACCTAAACCCTAAACCCCCAAACCATAAACTGGTGGTCCTGAGAGAAGAGCACTTCGTTCACCGCGGAGACGTGCCCCCCGCCACGGCCGCTGAACCTGAACTCGAGGGCTCTTTTCGGGGCTTTGGGGTTTAGGGTTAGGGTGGAGCCGGTCTCAGGTTTAGGGCTTTGGGCTTGATTGAGGGCTGAAGGTATATGGGGAAACGGCCCAAATGTGTCCTTGCGTCCTTGACCTCTCACATCTCTCCCTCCCTGAAAGCAAGGCCCAGTACCAGAAGGAACTTTTCAGGGAGAACTAGGCAGACGAATCTCTCCTAAACCCTTACACCCTTCAAAACCTGAGCCCTGAACCTCTGCAGCCCCCTGCTACCTCTTCCTGGGGCTCTCACAGATGGATAACCACCGCACGCCAGGGGTCGATCAAGGCCTCACCCATCTTGAAGGATTAGAAGCCGGGTTCCGGGTTGCAGGTTCAGAGTTCTCAAAATTTTTGGGAAAGAGCTCATGGATCTCGCCTTCCGGGGGTTGAGGAGTACAGTACGGGCTGCTCCTGAAAAACAGCTGAAAGGAAGACACTCTCAGCATCCAACCACGTCGTTGTCTGAAGAAACTGCCAGGAGACTCCTGGGCGTTGCAAAGATAAAGTGAACCCTGGACCAAGCCCAGACATCACACCTCAAGAACCCTCCCTAGAGGCACCCAACTCCTCCACTCCCTCGCCCGGTGTGCGAGATGGGGGGGGGGGGCGGGCAAGGTGCAAGCTCAGGACTTCTCCCGCCATGCGAGTAGGCAACGCCGCCCGGGTTCTTCAGCGCGAGATCCTTGGAGTTTGGTTTATAGGCAGGAGGGATCAGGAGGGCACACCTCCCCTTTGTTGGTGTGCTGGCTTCCATAGGCTTGCTGTTCATGCAACTGAAGGAAATGTTCGGCTGCGGTCTGTCGTGGGGGGACATCCTTGACCCCAGCAAACCCGGAATGCAAAAGGCTGCGATGGAAGAAGGGTTGATGTGACATGGCCATCGAAATGGTTTGGGTTCAGGGTTTAATATGTCACTTCCGGGATGACCTTGCCAACGTCTACTCCCGGAAGCGTTTCTACTTTCTAATGGCTGCACCCTGTGCTCTACGAGCAGCCACTGGGCCAACCATGGGTTAGATCTCCCAAGGGGAGGACATGCCAAAACTTTTGGAGACAGCACATAAGACCAAACCAAGGGTCTCACGCGCTACAGGAGTACCTTGGGATGTTCCCCCTTGTACTAACAGTCCGTAACAGGGGTGATACTAGGGGGTACGAGAATCCCTGTGAAGGACTCTTAGTATAATGGGGAACATCCCAAGCTAAGGGGGAACGTGCCTCAACCCAGTATGCTCAGCTCGGAACGAAGTGCGTGCGGGAGGCCTGCGGCGGCCTAGGCAGTTGAGGTCAACACCCTCGACATCTCTCGAATAAACCCTGCACGCACAATATAAGCGCATGGAAACCCATAAAAGCCACATTAAAACCGTATAAACCCTACAAATGAGATAAACCATAAGAAGAAACATACACACCCATATAAATGCCATAAACCCTGAACCCTCAACCTTCACTCCCACGACTGCCCACAAAACCGGCACAGATTCCCGAGAAGGCGGCGTGAGGTGAAAGATTCGGACCGCGTCCTCTCATGAGGGCGCAGTCAGGTGGTGTTAGGGCTTTCAGGAAGCTGTCGACAGGAATGACAACTCGGTGTCCCTGCAGCTTGCCTCCAAGATGACAGCGATCTGGAAACCCAGCGGATGCCTCAACAGAGAACCCACACGCCAAATGCTCATTCTGTGCGTACTTTCACCAAAAGCCATGTGGGTGTGGTCTGTACACACGGAATCGAAACCTGCGGAGCCAAGTTCGTACTTGGACTGTCCTCCGTTGCCGGAAAGCCCTCCACAGAAGCAACAGCTTACTCAAATCGGCAAGGCAACAACCAGAACTGGAGCAAACGTGACCACCGAGAGCAACTTAGCCAAGCACCAGTCTGATCCGGAACATCACACACACGAGGGAGGCAGTGTGATGTTGCCATGTCGTCCCAGGTGGCAGTAGTCGTGCTGGTAGGGGGAGGAGCGACAGTCGGAGTGGAAAACAGACCAGATGCAGGACTTTGCTGCTTCCTGCCCAGCTGTTGCCAGAACTTCTACCACCGACCCTCACTTCCGTGCCCCTACCACCCCCACTACTACTCCACCTACTTCCTCTGGCAGCACCATTGCCACCGGCACTACCTCTCTGTCCGCACAAAAAACATTCACAGACAGGAGCAGGCGCCTGGAGCATTTGTTCTGTCACCTCTAACCCAGCAGGCCGAATCCTGATCCCACCAAGGATTTTGCACCCACAGCCCCGAGCGCCGGGGCGAAGGCACAGCCATGGCGCTGGCACACTCGTACGGAGACACCTGGGACTCATGAACGTGAAGGACCAGGAAACGGAGATCAGGACTTGGGGGCTTAACTCCCAAGGGGTTGAGCAAACGGATGCAGTCCCCTCTCTCTCTCTCTCGGTCCATGCGGCCGTTGGGTACGACTCTTGCAAAAGACGGACTTTCGGAAAGTACCGGAGCCCCTCCCTTCAGCCACCTGCAAGCTCAACTCTGGAGAAAAGGCCATCGGCAGCGCCTGGCACATGAACACCGCCCTCTTATACCCTCCGGACGTACATGGGGGGGGGGGGGGGGGGTTCCGGAATTAGGGGTACCTTAGTGGGGTCGTTATTTGTAAGGGACTCCTACTACTTGGGGGACACTCCTGGGGATCCCTTCTTTTCCTAAACCCCCGCATGCATGCACACACGCAAAAGCAGACGCAAAAGCTGTCTTCACGTGACGATCCTCGCCCTCCTCTGTCGGGAAGCTCCACACTTTGAGCATCTTGTCCTCGTTCCAGGGCAGCTTTAAGAGCCTTTTGCCTTTGAGGTACCGATGAGCTGGAAGCTCGTCGATAGCCTATTGAGGAGCTTGGGGTGCTTGGGCAACTCATCCCTTACAAGCACGGCTCAAGATGTCGGAGTTCCCCCAGCCAGCCAAGCACTGTTATCACCACGACTGCAATCACTCGTATTGTCAAACCCCAGACCCGAAACCCCAAATCAAGCTCACTGCCACAAGAATTCGCAAGGACTACCCTGCGCCATGTCATGTCACTCTATTTCCATCCTCTGCGGTGCTGGCGATGATGCGGCGATCTGAGTTTGGAGTTTAGAGGGTTTAGAGGGTTTAGAGGTTCAGGATGTAGATTGCTCAGATGAAGAAAGCCTGGGCTAATTCATGCACTAGCGTGGCTTCCATTTCTTGGAACTGAACACGATTTTATCATCTGCTTAAGGGTGTTCAAGGCGCACGGATGCGCAAGTGCTTGTGGAAGTACAGGGCTCGATGCCTTCTGGAGTTTAAGGGGTTATAGGGATTATCTTATGGGTTTAGAGTTTAAGAATGTGCTGTTCCAGGTCATACTATACCAGAGCATGTTCTCATGGTCCCATGGTCTACAAAAAAAGCCCTGATGAGCAAGAAAATACCTGCAGGGAAAAGCCCTATGGGGCCCTGGCTGAAGGAAGGCTTCATGGCCTCACTTTGCTTCAGTCATGCTACGAGCGAAGGAATGGGTGTTCGATGCCGTTTCCCTGGGAAGACACAAGTACTGGAAGAAGATCCGTGCTGTCACAGGCTCTGTCACGGTGCCGATGCTTCCATCACGCGTCAAACCCCACACGGGCGAAGCTCATGATGTGGGAAGGGCTCTTGATGCTGAGCAATGATAGCTATGCAAGAAACAGTGTGCGGGCGCCTGAAAACAGCCAGGCCCGCGAATGTATGCGAGCATGTTGACCCTCTTGACACGGGCTTGGCTGTGCCGGTTCCTAGCTACAGTCAGAGCCAGAGCCTACGCAGACGGAGGAGATGCCGCAGCTTGAAGACGAATGTGTGAGGAGATTGAAAAGATGCCCTTGCCATGGCACCATGGACCCTGTGCTGCTGGCAAGTTCTTCTGGCATGCATGTCACCGGGCCCCTGCCTCAGAAGGAGGCTATAGTGTGGCCATGTGAGGCCCCAGGGAGGCTCAGATATCTTCAGCGCTGGCGTGCGTTCGTTTCAGTGCGCTTTGTAGGGTCCCGAGGCACCAGCCGTGATGAGGCCCTGGTGCGTCCCGAATCGGAAGACCGGGACGAAGACCTCCAACCTGAACCCAGCCAGAGACCGATTCCTATTCGGGGCCTAGAGAGGAGAGACCCGACCTGAAGGTGAACGTGTAGTTGCAAAGAAGGCTATACTTCTCACCCTGCTTACAGCAGCCCCGCCTCAACCCTAAACCCTAAACCCTAAACCTAAATCCTAAACCCTAAACCCTAAACCCTAAACCCCAAACCCTAAACCTAAACCTTACCTCCTCATACAGTAATCCCTTCAGCTTGGCGAGCAATGCCAGGGCCCGCACTGCCCGGTCACTGCAAGGTCCGCCTGGGAAATGGGGAACCTGGAGTCCATCTGGGTTTTGGGGTTTAGGGTTTAGGGTTTAGGGTTTGGGGTTTAGGGTTTAGGGTTTGGGGTTTCGGGTTTGGGGTTTAGGGTTTAGGGTTTGGGGTTTAGGGCTTAGGGTTTAGGGTCTGGGGTTTGGGGTTTGGGGTTTAGGGTTTGGGGTTTAGGGTTTAGGGTTTCGGGTTTTACGTTTTGCTGGAGGCTAACCCGACCTAAAGCTACCCATAAACCTCCACGTGAGGTTTAGGGGTTGAGGAGTTGAGGGGTGGAGGAGAGGAGGGGTGGAGGGGTTTAGGGGCTCAGGGGTTTTAGGGGTTTAAAGTTTGGGGGTTAGGGGCATCGGGGCTCTAGAGGTGTTAGCCTTCGCTTTTGCTTCTGGGCTCCCATCTGCCCAAAAGCCTCACCGGGCTTAGGGTTTAGGGTTTAGGGTTTGGGGTTGAGGGTTGAGGGTTTAGGGTTTAGGGTTTCGGGCTTAGGGTTTAGGGCTTAGTGTTGAGGGTTTAGGGTTCAGGCGCTTCCAACTTCCTAAAGCAGCTTGGGGCCCCCTGCGTGTGCAGGGCCCATTTGGCAACCGGGGCTCGCTGCCGCCCGCCCATGGCGGAGGAGGCTCGAGACCTTCCCGAGGCTCAGGGCTGAGTACCACAATTTAGGGTTTAGGGCTTAGGGCTTAGGGTTTAGGGTTTAGGGTTTAGGGTTTATTTAGGGTTTAGGGTTTAGGGTTTAGGGTTTGGGTTTGGGGTTGAGGGTTTAGGGTTTAGGGTTTAGGGTTTAGGGTTTAGGGTTTAGGGTTTAGGGTTTAGGGTTTAGGGTTTAGGGTTTAGGGTTTAGGGTTTTGGTTTAGGGTTTACTGTTTAGGAACCTGTTCGAACCCTGATAATTGCACGTTTCGTGTAAAGTACCAAAACATGCTCGTCCGAAATTCAATGGGCCCTCAATTGGGGGTCTTGTGTCGAGATTGTGGATCTCAGGAAGGCTGCAGGTTAATTGGTAAAGCAAGAGAGCAAGAGCTTCAGCACTCAGCTCCTGGCACTGTTGACTGACGCGAGGCGCTGTTGCCACGCGAGCGGATGCCACTGCTGCTCCCAAGCGACTGCAGAACAGAGGATGCATCTGCTGGGTCGTGGCTGTCTGAATGCTTTTTTGGTATTACGCTACGGTGCTGAGCAAGGACCCTCCCTTGCTCCCTTGCCTCTGTCTCATGCTCCTCGTAAGACAGGATGACCAAGCTGCTCTCCTCAAGGCAGACACATCCCTCCACACAGGGCCGTGCAGCCCAGACTTTGGAGGATGGAAAGTTTGGTTTGCAATACCCGAAGCATGACTCACGTCTCCGGGAGATGGAGAGATGTGCTTGAACCCACGCAGGGTGGTGCTGATCCATTTTCACGACAACGCTCGTCTAGCCTCAGCTCATCAACAGTCCTCGGTGCTGGTGCTCATGTTCCACATCGTAGCCTTCGAACGGGAAAACTTTACAACAAACTTTGCTGTCCCAGCTCTTCACTGCTGCATCCTACTTCAGCCCAACTGAACCTTGTGAAAACCCTCCTGCAGCCCTCAACCCGAAGCCCGGATGCTTGAACTTGCTAAGTTCGTAGCCCTAAACCCTAAACCCTAAACCCTAAAATCTAAACCCTTAAAGCTTCTGTATCTATGAACTGGCGGCTGCCTTCTCCCCAGGCATGCGGAAGGTCCCGATGGACTCAACCTGCTGCAGACCACGGCGGAGTCCGAATTGGCCCAAGGGCTTAGGTTTAGGGTTTAGGGTTTACGGTTTAGGGTTCAGGGTTCAGGGCTCAGGGTTCAGGGCTCAGGGCTCAGGGTTCAGGGCTCAGGGTTCAGGGTTCAGGGTTCAGGGCTTTCAGGGCTCAGGGCTCAGGGTTCAGGGCTCAGGGTTCAGGGTTCCGGGTTCAGGGCTCAGGGTTCAGGGTTCAGGGCTCAGGGCGCAGGGTTCAGGGTTCAGGGTTCAGGGTTTAGGGTTCAGGGCTCAGGGTTCAGGGTTCAGGGCTCAGGGTTCAGGGCTCAGGGTTTAGGGTTTACGGTTTAGGGTTCAGGGTTCAGGGTTCAGGGCTCAGGGCTCAGGGCTCAGGGCTCAGGGTTCAGGGTTCAGGGTTCAGGGTTGAGGGTTCAGGGTTCAGGGCTCAGGGCTCAGGGCTCAGGGTTCAAGGTTCAGGGTTCAGGGTTCAGGGTTCAGGGTTCAGGGTTTAGGGTTTAGGGTTTAGGGGTTTAAGGTTTTAGGGTTTAGGGTTTAGGCTTGGGAACCCACTTCCACGAGCATAGGCCTGGGCTTTGGCGGAGACTCGGAAGACACCGATGTAGCCCTGGTCGCCCCCGACCACGAAGCCCTGCAACCAAGCCTGCCGAAACAGCCGGCGCAGGCTTAGGGCCCGGGGTTGGTCTCGACGCACAACCCCCAAATCTTCCGACCACCATCTGCAATCCGAAAAGTCATCTTCAAAGATCCCTTTAAAAAGCATGGGGGTTTACGATATTGGTGGTGCCTTCTTTGGGTCCTTCTTATAAAGGGGATCCTACTATTTGGGGGGTCTATATATTAGGGGTCCATTATTCATCGTAAACCCCCACATTGACTTTAACTTTGCAGTGTCTTGTGTTATAAAGGCCGGTGGTCTCTTTATCTGCTACCCTTACACCTTAAGCCCCTAGATACCTTCATAAGAACCCCCTACAAGACAGAAACCCTACTTAAAGAGACCACCAACCATTATAAGTCTTGCGAAAGAAACACTCCGCGCACCGTCATTGCCGTAAGTCGCACCGGCGGCGGCTCCGCCGCAATGGTGGGGCCGGCCTGGCCCAACCCCTGAGTTTAGGGTTGAGGGCTTGGGGTTTGGAATTTAGGGTTTAGGGTTTAGAGTTTAGGGTTGAAGGTGTAGAGTTTGGAGTTTAGGGTTTAGGGTTAGCCAATTTCAATCGATGCCTTCGGCTTTCGGGGGGTGTTGGTTGGTTGTGTGAGACGTGCTGAATCATCAAACGCCAAGGGCCTTTGCAGATCGAGCCTGCACCCCTTGAGCCAAAGAGGCTCACAACCGAAAACTTAGCGAAAATTGCGCAGACCGACCTCGCCCATGATCTTCGCGAGCTCCATGGCCTTGGCGACAAGGGTTTTAAGGCCCCTGGACAGCTTCACACCCCACTCCAGAAACCCGACCAACATTTGGAGGTTTCCGGACAATCAGAGCTCACTTTGGTGTCCTTTGCAGGAGATTCTACTATATTTGGGGGCAAAGGGGGCGCGATTGTCCCATCCAACTCAACTTGACATGATTGTATGGGTACCTGTGATAGTAGAGGACTGCCCCACATTGTCTGGCCTGCTCCCGCTCGACAGCTTTCGGGCCTGGGAAGCAGGACATCATATTGCTTCTGAAGCGTTGATCTCAATGAAGAGCTTCGTGGGCTCGGAAGCAAGTGTTCGACTGCCTATTGAAGCGGACGGCTGATGCTACCTGCAAACTGTACCTTTAGGTGAAGTTTACGGTCCTGATGTTTAAACAATCTGCACACGCAGCTGCTTTCAGGAATTGAGCGTGCCTAAGCCTTCACATGCAGCTGCGGCCACGACAATGTAGTCCCGACACTCACATGTTTTGGTGCTGAAACAGACGAGCGCTCGGCCCGTAGACTCATCGCGCGCAATCTGGGCACGCACATCAACGTCCTGAGGGAAAGGCTTGTGGAGTGTTTAGGGGCTCAGCATCTTGGGTCTAGGGGCTCAGGGCCCAAGGCAGCTGCTCAGTTCCTCGAACCGGGTCCATCGGAGCTTCAATTTTTCCGCAACGGCAGTGTCAGGTTCAACCACAAATTCGCAGTGTTTTCAGCTGTCCTCACGAAGTTCTCCATCTTCGAAAACGAAGACATGCCCATCCTGCCACCCGGTCGCTGTCTCTTCAGCTTTACGGGTCGCTTCGACGTCCCTGTCATAAATGTCCCACTGCCCTCAAAGTGAGTGGGAGTCAGGGTCGTAAAGTGTTGGGGTCATGCGAGTCGTGCAGGGCCCACCTCCGACGCGGCGCAGAGGAAAACGGACAGCACCCAGCAGTGCTCCACGACCTGGCCATTGGCTGCTTCCAGTGGTTCAGGCACGCTCTTCCCATCCCTAGAGCTGTCGTTGCGAGACATTGCTGTTTATGGCCGCGATTCGACACTGCCTTCATCTGCTTCTCCTGCTTGAGCGGGAACAGGGAAGGGTTCTCGTTCAGGCCATGATCCTGGCTGCAAAAGAACGGGGGCGCGTGGCTGCAACGGATGTCTCAGAGTCAAATCCGAGGCTGCCGCGTTGGGATTGTAGTCCCAGAGTCGGAGGTAGGAGTACCTGATACCAGCCACAGCCGTTCCAAGGCGAGAATGATAAAAAGGGCTTCCTCTTGAAGCCCGAGATCGCTTGGGTGGCACAGTGGTATAAGGCAATGGCCCTCCGACGGAGAACTGCGTCGCGGTGCTCGGATTCACTAGGAGCCGGTTGACCTGGTCACTCCCGGGCTGCCAGACGCCCAAGATCCAAAGATCTCCTGTATACCGTCGCCCCCAATATCCCCCAATTGCATCTAGGCTTGCGGCCGGAATCTGCATGTCGTGAGAGGACATCAGCTTCTCGACATCCCAGCGCCAGTAAGAGACCTTGAAAAAAAAACAGCAGATGCAGAATGCCACCTCGACACTCCACCTGTAGCAACCCCTCTGTTCCTATGCTGAAGCTTGACCGTCCGAGCCCTCATTCCCCCCAATAAAGCGAACGCCAGGTGCTGGGCTGTGGAGTCGGGCATACTCGACAGGGACACGAGGTGCTTGCCATCCGTCGTGAAGGCGAGGTCTGGCTTGCGGGATTGGTGGAGATATAAGTGCTTTGCTTCAAAAAAACACAATTGGTTTATGTCAACACCAGCCGGGGCATCAAAACCGGCATCGGCGACGTCTCTTATCGTAAGAAGAAGGCGGTCAACGGCCGATAGCCCATATATGGTACACCACAACCCAAGCTGACGAGCAAATTTGCACGGCGCACCGACAATGTCGAGTCGCTTGTTTGTCGGGTGCAGAACTTTCAAGGACTCGTCTCTCACATCCTGGAGCAGGTTCTCATGCTTGTGACGAGGTGACTTCAGACCCAAAATCCCGAAAGCTCGAGATGTCAGAGCCTTGCTTTCCCCGATGGTCTCCACCTGGCCCGCAAGGGTCTCTTGTCGCATGCACCCTCCAGGATCACAAGACCCCTTTCTGCGAGTATTGAGGTGTATAGGGCTTAGGGGAGCAGGGCCCACATGACAATGATGCATAGATCCACAGGCCTTCGGCAAGCTGAGCACAGTGATCTGTGCAGCCTAGGGACATCGCGGGGTTTGGTTGGGGCTTCAGGGTTGGACCTCAAGCCCTCGACCTGCAAGAACTTGAACCCCTACATGGCCACCATGACCGATGGCTTCACTGCGTGCTTAGGGGCTACTTGGGCTAATCTTGGGCGGCTGCATGCTGGTTGGTGGCATCATCGGACCTCACAGTAAGGTTCGGCGAGTCCAGGAGATTGTTTTGTTTTTTTTTTGTTGGGGGGGGGGGGGGGGGGGGTATCAGCGTCAGCTGCACATCAGCTACGGGCAGCTGAGATCTCGGCCCGACACGCTCGCCTACAGCTATCAGCTTGCCGTTTGGAGACCTGGGAGTCAGCAGTCTTCTTGCTCGCTCTGGGAACGTTGGGCATGTTCCCGATATCCATATATACATATATACATATATACATATATACATATATACATATATACATATATACATATATATATATATGTATACATATATATATATATATATAGAAAAGGTAAAGAAATGAATGGATTTGGGAACAGTCGTTTACTCGGAGCCCTACGTCTTCCAAAGCAACTCTCAACTTGCAGCCATGCAGCTTGGTCAAGGCAGTGATGATCCGGTTCCTGCTCCGTCCCATCATAATAACAAACATTATAATAATGATGATAATAATGATAATAAATAATAACAATAATAATCATAATAATAATCATAATCATAGTCATAGTAATAATAATGATGATATTCATAATAACTACTCAAAATAATCATCATAATAATCATACTAAGAATCATCGTCATCATCATAAGAATGATAACAATGATAGCGAATACGGGTGACGAGAAACAGGCTCCGGTAAAGCCCGTCAAAGAACCCTGTGGCAGCCCCACACCGCCCTTAACAAAGCCCGCCAAGGTCCCACGTTTCGAGGGCCCTAAACCCTTCAAAACCCTAAACCCTCGACATGAAACCCTCACCTAAACCCTAGACCCTAATCCAGCCCTAAACCCTCCCCGAACCCTAAACCCTAAACCTGAGCCCTCAACCCTAAACGACAAATTCCCGGCGCCTGGCGTCACGGCCAAGGAAGCCGAACCTCTGCCGGCTTTGGTGGCAGAGGGCAATGTGCCGACCTCCGGGTTTTGGGCAAGTTTGCAGGTAAGGCTTCTAAGGGTCGTGTTTTTTGCGAATGAAGAGCTCAAAGGCTGATGACTGAGGGCTGTTCATCAACTGAAGATTGAGAATAGGAACTCTCTTTCCAGCAGCCAGGCCCCTGTGTGGTTTAGAGGTGGCCTGCACAAACAGAGTCTTCACGTTTCGTGAAGCCGTGGCTTATGAAGCCGAAGCTTACCCCAGCTTTCCTACTAAAGCTCGGAGGGCCAGAGCAGTGCTAAATTTAGATATTTCATTGAATAATGAAAATAATAGTCTTTTAGACATGATTGACAAAATAGTATATTAAGGATTTATACTAATAAACATAACAATATTATAGGGGTTCGCGGTTAGGGCTTGGGATTCGGGGTTTGGGGTCTGGTCGTTGGGGATGCTTCGGCTGCACACCCCCATCTAAGTGCAGGGCCTACACAGAATGCAAAGGCATCTTCTCCCAAGGAGATGACCTGAGACAGCTTTGGCGCGTCAGGTTCAGAGCTGCTGGCTTGGCAGAGCCTCTTCTTGACGGCAGGATGCCCGGGTTTGCCTTTTGTACGGCCACTATGTGATCTCCATGTACAAATCTCATACGACCACCCCAAGCAACACCCTGAACCCCGAAACCCTACACGCAACCCCCTGCAACCCCATGACGGGCCCCGGGCGGCATCCTTTATGGGGCTCGGATAGACCCCAAACCTCAGCTTGCAGAGGCCGACGGGACTCTAAGGGTGGACATGCGAAGGAGATTGTGGGCCAGCCAGGTTTTCCGCATTTCGTGGATTCGGGTTTAGGGTTTAGGGTTTCGGGTTTACGGTTTAGGGTTTAGGGTTTAGAGTTCAGGGGTAGCATCACCGACATCTGCTTTTGGGCTCCCAGCGCGTGCGCGAGCCGAAGCGAGACATCTGGCTCCGCCTCGGATGGAGCAGCCCGGGTGTGTTTTCTTCTCCTTTCGGAAGCTTCTCACAACTTCTTGCACTCTAATAGTAGTAATAATAATAATAGTAATAATAATGATTTTATACTAACAAGAATAGTAGTAATAGTAGTAGTAATATGGCTGAGGTGACTGAGGTGGGCACTGAGGAGACATGCGACAAGGCACCTTCGCAGGGAGGGAGGTCAGGCGAGATCCCTCAGTGGGCAAAGAGAACTCTGCCTCCCGCAGCATCAGAGGGTGACGTCGCCATTTGGCGCGAATATTGAGCACTGCCTGTTTAGGTGTAGGGTGGGCTTCTGGTTGCTGAGAAAATTTCATTGGCTCGGCTTATGGGTCTTCAAGTCTCTTGTGCATTCCCCCTTCTTCTGCTGCTCCTGCTGTCCTGAGGTCCTCTGCGTACTTCAAGTCAGTTTGATCCAGGGTGTGCAGATGCAAGCATTCAAGAGCTGCTTGCTTCCGCCGGGCTGCTGAGGACCAAGAGCCCGGGTTTAAGGGGGGGTTGTCGGGTCAACACTGCTCCTCGAATTCCAAGCACACCTCCCCACCAAAGCCAGAACGTTCAGAGGAGCAACCTAGGGTCCAGCTGAGATTCTCCGATGGGAGGAGCACCAAAGGATCTTAAGCCAGAGGGTATCATTACTTGGGATGTTTCCCCTATACTAGCAGTCTAAGGATTATAATGGGGGGGGGTACGCATAATCCCTATTAAGGACTGGTAGTATAAGGGAACATCCCCTAATCACTACACAAGCGGAGCTGGGAGCGGTTTTTTTGGATGCACGGTCTCCTTCATCTTCTACAGTTGCCTCTTGCATGAAGACCAGCCGAGCAGATTGTCGCCGATCCTCTACCAAGACCGAGTTCGTGACACAGCAAAACAGAGGCAGAGAAATCTTCCCGAAGAAAAGGCTCAGAGCCGTGACCAATGCCATGGGGAGAAAATAACTCGGCTCTGGCAGTCCCAAACCCTAAACCCTAAGCCCTAAACACTAAACCCTAAGGCAAAACTTCGTTTCCACTGGTCGGCAGCGAACCTTTAGGCCAGCAACGGCCTCACAAAAACGTTGTGTCAGCAATGCTCGCCGGGGGCCAGCTTCAAGGAATAGGACGATTCGAACCGCTAGGAGGATGACCAGATCTCTGCAACGCTTCTCTTTAAGCCTGAATACAGGAGGAGGAGTAGCCTTGTACAGCCGCATGAACCTTCTAGACCATGCCTCCAAGCAAGCAAAGCTCTGTGGCAGTTCCGCGGAAGCACGGGGGAGCGAGAGATCTTGAAATAGTCACACCATGCACAAGCACAGAATTTGGCCCGCAAAACAGGTTCCCTGGCAGGAATACAAAGTATGTAGCAACGTAGCATCAGATTTCACTAATCCCCTAGAAGCTTTCAGAAATAAAGCACGAAGCTCTGATACTTGGTGCCATCATGCCCATGGGCCAAGGCAGGCGAGAAATCGCCTGTCCCTCCTGTCAGAGGCCGCTCAGCTGTCATGTTGATGTTGACTCTCGCTCAACCCTCGTGGTTGTGGAATTCGACGCAAGGCCAGTGTAAGGTACCTTGGTTTACGCGTGATCCGCCGATCTGTCTTTGGGCCGGTCGGCCCTGAACCACGCACCAAGAACTGGAGTACTCATCGGCTCATTGGCCCTCCAACTGCAATCAGCAGTGCGGCCATCAGGATTCACAGCAGATGACTCTTCAGGCATTCACAGAGACCAATTATTTCTTCTTCAAAGTGCTGTGAATCCTGAAACACACTGTACCCCATCAGCAAAACTTTGAAAGCCTCCGGCTGCTAAGCATTCCGCGGGAAAGGTATGTCAGGCGCTCCTGTTCGCTCTGCAGCCTTCCCTGGCCGGGGACCAAGCCGGAGGACAAATCTTCTCAAACGAGACAAATTGACAAATGATTACAACAATGCACCTGCAATGATGCAAGGTCTGCTCACAGAAAACTCGCGTGGCACTAGCCTACAATCCAGTTGCCGCAGATACACCAGCCAACGCTGTCAGCCGGGCCCTTTCCACCAGCCTAAGCGCAGCCAGCTGTGCGGTACATCTGCAGCAACTAGAGCCACGGTCTCGGGCAGGACTTCACGACTGTTCTCTGCACTGCTCACCATCTTTCGGTGATGCAAATTTGGGTGAGCGCGCGCAGCCAACCAGCAACATGACACACGCAAACACATTTCTATACTTATATGTGTATACACACCTTCAAGGTACGCAAAACATGATACCACATTATAACACAGACGATTTGCCGACAGACTGTAACAGACTGGCTGCGCAAACTCACCAGTACACACAAGGTTGTAGGCATGGAACAAGAGGAAAGAACGCCTGCTCTTTGTGCCTGCATCCCAAAAGCAACCTTGTGAGAAAGTGACCCTCTCCTTGTCTCAAGCATCAAACAGGTGCATGTGTCAGCTCGACAAACTTGGCAACAACCATACTGCACTGGCATCGATAAACAAAACATCTCCCCGGAACAGGGCCGCTTCAACTTCCAAGGCGATCAGCCTGCTCAGCCAACTTCATGCTTGCCATCAACTCTGTCACGCTGGGAGCCTGCATTAAACGTCTAAACCGTTATATTATTTATGAATATGTTCTTATATTATTCTAAGATTACATCATTATATAATGTGATATTATCTTCTTGAAAAAGTACATAATTCTGTTTATTGTTAACATTCTTGTATGTTGTCGATAGTACTTTGCCTTTGCCTTATTACACGATTACATTGTTTCAGTCTTATCTTCTTATCTTCTTATCTTATTATCTTATTATCTTATTATCTTATTATCTTATTATCTTATTATCTTATTATCTTATTATCTTATTATCTTATTATCTGATTATCTTATTATCTTATTATCTTATTATCTGATTATCTTACTCTCTTACTATCTTACTATCTTACTATCTTACTATCTTATTATCTTATTATCTTATTATCTTTTTATCTGATTATCTTATTATCTTATTATCTCATTATCTTATTATCTCATTATCTTATTATTTTATTATCTTCTTGTCGTATTGTTTTATTATCTTATCATCTTATCATCTTATTATACTATTTTGTTGTATGTTTATCGTATTATCTTATTATTTTATTATCTTATTATTATCTTAATTCTCTTATTACTTATTATCTTATTATCTTATTATCTTATTATCTTATTATCTTATTCTTCTTTATTATCCTTAATTATCTGTTATCTGATTATCTGATTATCTTTAATTTATCTTATTGTCTTATTATCTTATTCTCTTTTTATCTTATTATGTGATTATCATATTATCTGATTATCTTATTATCTTATTATCTTATTCTCTCATTATCTTATTATCTTATTATCGTATTATCTTATTATCTTATTATTTTATTATCTTATTATCTTATTATCTTATTATCTTATTATCTTATTATCTTATTATCTTATTATCTTATTATCTTATTATCTTATTATTTTATTATCTTATTATCTTATTATCTTATTATCTTATTATCTTATTATCTTATTATCTTATTATCTTATGATTCTTACATTCTTGTATTGTATCATTATATTGCTCTAGGGTTTTAGATCTTAATAGTACGTGTACGATTGTTAATACACATTTTAATGAACATATTACTATATTAGTGTTATATTGTTGTTATCCTGTTAAATTGTCATATTGCTATACTGTTATGCTGTTATATTGTTCTATTGTTATACTGCTACATTGTCATCTTGTTACATTTTAATCGGAAGTGTCACTTCTCGGCTTTAGAACCGGGCGTCGCCGTACCAAAGCCGAACTACGACGAACCCGAGTGATGTCCCCAGCCCTCAGATACGGTTCTTCTGTGTTCGGGTTAAGGTTTAGGGTTTAGGGTTTAGGGTATTAGGGTTTATGGGGCTTATAGGGCTTTTGGGGATTGTAGCGTTTATAGGGTTTATGGGGTTTATGGGATTTATGGGGTTTATGGGGTTTGGAGGGTTTGTCGGGTTTGGGGTTCCCTCCGCCCGCATGAAGGCTCATCCGTACCGGGGTCTTCTGGAATTGCAGGCTGCTTAGGAGACCCTTTGCACCCCCAAACAAGGTGCCCCGAGTTTCGAAACCCCCAACCCACAGGATGGAGGCCTGTAGCCCCTTCGCCTCCATTCGCTGGCGGAGCTTGGCAGCAGCCTCTCAGGGGCCCTATTGGGGCCTGTATTCGGGGTATCAGGGCTCAGGGGCCTCAACATATGAAGGGGACTTGAAAGTGTCAGAGGGTTGCGTTCTGGCTCTCTTAGGGAGTTCAGAGTTCTCTTAAGTTTATCAGGGTCAGGTTTAGGGGGTTCAGAGTCGAAGGCAGGCAAGATTCCGATTCCCGCCTGCTTCTGCTTCTTCCGGCGTCGGTTCTCCCCGGGCGGGCCTGAGAACTCGTGTGGGTGGAGGGCTGATGCAGGCTGCGGATCAGGCTGCCGGGCAGATCAGGCTGAGACTGCTGCATCCACTTAGAGACAGGAAACTGGAAAAATTCAGGGGTGCGGGCAGAGGTGGCAGAATTGGCACTTGTAGCCAGACCTGGCAATGGGGTATCAGGCTCGCAGGGCAAAATATTGAGGGGCTCACTCGTGCAAGATCTGCGACGATCTTGGATGGGAAATGACTCATGCAGGATGCACGCCAGGAGGATGGGGCCAGTGAGACGAGCCCCTCCGAACCTGCATTTTGTGCGATGTTCGAAGTCACAGGGCTTGCAGAGACCAAGGCCTCAGAAGGAATCGCTTCCGCAACAGGGGGACATGGAGGATTCGACCCGCAGCATGCGACAACCTAGACCTGGATGCGGCTAGAAACCTGACTTCGGAAGGACGCTTGGGGTTTGGGCGTTGGGGGCAGGAAGCAGCCGACAAGAAGGCACATGCTATGTAACCATGTATTGTTCTACAGAATATACATACAAATGTTGTCTAGTATACATATACTGCACATGCACTACCTCCTTCAAGCAGAGCGACCATGCCAGACAACTGTACACGCGAGCGGGCCCTTATGGGGATCTCACTTGCTAGTGTATGTTTCTTACAGTCTAGGGCAGAAAGAGGGCCCAGAATTCGGATCAAGCACATGATTTCCAGGGCGAAACACATGCAGTACCCCAAGCACCCCGTTGATCCTCGAGGAGTAAGCACGATCTCGGGATATCTCAGGAGTGAGAACTTGCCGATATGATCACGTGTGCCCTTGGCCATGTGCCTCACTACAAACATTAAGATCTTCATGCTATAGAGAAAGCATGTTCTACAGGCTGCCAAACTCAACAATGGGAGCCATCATGTCTTGTATAGCGCACCGAAGTTCTGCGATCTGTGACGCGAGTCGGTGGGCAGAGGACTGAAAGACACAAAGAAAGGAACACCAACGTGCATTCACAAAGTGCAATCAATCCTTCGCCGGTTGCAGGGATTCTTTTCAACTGGGAAGGCGTATGACGTATGCTGTACTAGAAACTTAGAGAAACGTTACCACAAACAACTGCAGGTACGCAATCTGGACAGGACTGTTGCCTTCGTAGGACTGGCACATCCAAAGAACCGGAGAAGTCCTGCACCCTCAACCATCCATTCTAAGCCCCTGTTCAGGCAATCCTGAATAAACGATTGACTGGATTCGGGTTTAGGGTTCAGGGTTCAGGGTCTACGGTTTAGGGTTTAGGGCTTAAGGGTTGGCACTTGGGTGCTCCCGCCGTGTGCAGCAGAACCAAGTGAGGGCCATGGTGGCATCTGGGCAGACGTGTCCTGCCCAGGCTTTGGTTTTTGTGGGTTGTCGAGCTGCATGGGATTGCTTCATTTCTGGGAGAGGAGCGGTAACTTGGGACGCATTTGCAACTGCAGGTTGTGCCGATTCACTGAAGACTGAAGCTGTGCTGGCCGACTCTTCGCCGCAGCCCTGAAACGGCTTCTGAGGGACCAAAAACCAATCTGGCCTAGAAAACTAGCAGTTTCCCAAGCGAATCGCCCGAAGCAGCTGCGGGAACATCTATCATCATGACCGCCTCCCACAGAACCACAACCTCTAATTCGCTGTCCACGACGATGACGACGTCAACGACAACAACAACCACAACGACCGCAAAATCAACAGCAACTGAAAAACAGCAGCAACACAACAACAGCAAGAACGACGACGACTGCGATGGCCAGAATTCTCTCTACCATGAGCTACCATATCTACCATAACTACCAGAACTACCGAAACTCCCTAACTACCAATAGCTACCATCAACAGAACCACCATAACCACAAAAACGGTCCCCCCCCCCCCAACCCCGCCCTCCCCCGTTTGGGGCTCAACCTCTGGAAGCATCTCGTCGAGCTGCAGTCGAAGCGGAGGCTGAAGGCAGGGCTTCGGTCAGCTGTGGGGGGGGGACATGTCCATGTCTTAGGGTAGCTTATTGGAGTTTAGGGTTTAGGGTTTAGGGTTTAGGGTTTAGGGTTTAGGGATGTTCCCCCTGATACTGACAGTCCTTAATAGGGATTGTACTAGGGACTGTTCGTATAAGGGGGAACATCATAGGTAGCTACATGGTCCCCTTAAGCAAGGGCCCTTTCTTGGGGGAAAACTTATGATTCTCCTTCTGATACCCTTTAAAAGAAACCAGGGGCCCAGAACCCTCTGGCACCTACATGCACATCGTGGCTCATGCGGCTCAATAAGAGCAAAGGGCTCATCTTGCGTTTGTCAGCATGGTCCATGGGGCCCCTGGCATGGGGCTAAGCGGTGCCCAAGCAAGTGAGCATGTGAGGCGGCACATGGACTCAAAATGCAGGCACGGAAAGCATCAATTCGTTCTGCCGCAGCTACAGGTTTCAGCTCATACTTAGCCAAGCTGTTCAGGAACATTCAGGAACTCACCCGCGCTGAAGTCGAGATCGTCTCTCAAGCAACCACATTTCTGCACTCCTCAGGAAATCCTCTAGCCCTTTGGAGATCCAAACCTGTCTACCCACGTCCCCCCCCGTTGCGCCTTGAACATGAACGCTGCCGAGGCCTGCAACACCTGCGCATTCCATCTTCGGCTTCCGCATCGCCAAGTGCAGCTAAAATATGTCCGTCTACACGCAAGCACTGGAAGAAGATAACAGCCCGATGCCAAGAAGCCATCTTCAACCTTACTCCGAGCATCACCCTACAAGCCCTACAAGCTTCGCAGAACCTGGCCCAGCTCTCCGGGCGGAGAGGCCGGCACGGTTGTGCTGCACTCCGAAGTCTGGCCGAGAGGGACGTTCCAGACTCTTGATGGGCTTAAGGCTGAAATTCGGGGGGGCTTTGCAAAAGAGTCTTCTGTGCTCAGCGTGGTTGCTTTCAAGGGGCAAAACATCCTTGACGGCGGAACTCGGCTCCGTGCCGTGGGTTTGTGAGAGCTATCCGATGCCCATGCCACAGAAGCCATGTCACGCATTGCAAGAGAAAGACGAGCCGGCGCTTGCCTCAGAGAAGGCGTCGAGTTCCTGACCGCATCCAGGGCTGACGTTGCTTCGGGAATACCTTTGTGGCTCCTGACCCCTGAGGCCCTGAGGTCGAGCTGACATGCCACATGCGCCCAACGCTACGGAGAACCACCCTGTGACTCCACGCCTGGGCCTTTGCCATCATCCCAGGAGGTGCCGAGAGCAAAGGACCTGCTAAGCCCCAGGGAGAGCACTTAAGGCTGGGGATCTGATCCAGACGTTTAGAATATGAAAAACAGGTCGAACATGCAGCAACCAGCTGGCACACCCCTCCGCTTCCACAAGAAGGCATGGCCCCCCAAACCCAAGACCAAAGCAGAGAACTTCCTGTCAAGATTCTAGGACCAGACTCAGCTAAGCTCCTGAAACCCTAGAACCCCCCAAACCCTAAACCCTAAACCCTATACCTTGACATCATGTCCCACTGAGGTCCTGACCTGGGCCGAAAGTCTCAAGGCCCGGTGGAGGGCGAAAGCATAGGGTTTGTGCCTGGCTACTCTGAGCTGCGCTCTTGAACCCCAAACCCTAAACCGTAAACCGTACATCCTAAACCCTAAACCCTAAACGCTACCCCTAAACGCTAAACGCTAAACGCTAAACGCTACACGCTAAATTTAAACTGCTCAAAAGAAACGCTTGCCCGAAGGTTAAGGCGTTTGGGGTTTGGGCGACGAGCCTTGCAGAGAAGTGGTCCCTAGCTTTCTCAGGAAGGTTCTGAAGATTCGACTCTGTAGGTTTCGTAGTCCAGACGCATGGGGATCAAGCCTAAAGACTTCTCCGGCTATGTGCAGGTACAAGCCATGGCATGCCCCAGGCCGTTCAAACGATGCAACTCCCTGCAACAGGCATGAAACGACTCCAGGCCTGTGCCTCCCTCAACTGTACAAAGCTGTTCAACGCCATTCGCCTGACCAGAGCAGCAAAAATTTGCAAAGTAGCGTCTCGTGACATCAGCTTGACGTCTGCCCACTATTGCGACTTAGCGTCATGTGACTCATGTGTGGCATGCGCTGCCGAATGAAAGGCTATTTTCCCACGCCTACTACCATGCAGCAACAGCCATGCCTGTTCTTCGTCGACCAGTCCCCGAGAAAGGAGAAACAAGTTCGGTGCTTGCTGATCCAAAACGCTTCGCGGGAATTGTCTGCACCGTATGCAGCCTTTGCATGGCCCTGTCAAAACGGGATCATGACTACATGGCTCTGAAACATGCTACGGGAGGTGAGCTCATTTCCCCAGAAGTCGCGCCACACTCAAGCATTGCACTGACCGCACTGGCTCACTGCCTTCGGATCAGATCATCACGATGGCCGCGTGGACTTCAACATCTCCGCACGGTCACGTCACCGGCACCTCGACACTCTCTGAGGCCTCGAATGAGAGCAAGTCCCGTCGTCCTGAAGACGCAGCGCACATTTGCAGCCAGCATCCTTCACTGCCATGCTGAATCGTTGGGGCACCTTGGCCAGACCCAGTTCTTCCGAAGAGAAGGGAGTATGGGACAAAATGAACTGAATGCTGCTCTCCAGCTGCGCTGAGCCTGCTGCATGACACCATCCGCAACCACACGCACAGCATCTCAGATCACGCCCTCGTCACCGTAGGAGAAGAAGGTGGGAATACCCCACTTGAGAAACAAAGGCCTGGCGGCTGGAGAGCGACTAGAGGGTTAGGGTTCCGGGCTTAGGGGCTTAGGGATGTTTAGGAATTTGAGGCTTAGGATTGGCTTGAAGATTTAGGATTGGCATAGTGCGGTTTTAACATGTCAGAGGCACAGTGCCGGATCCTCCTGGCGGGGATGCTGCGACAGAGGCTCCCCGAACAAGCGATGCCAGACTGCCTTCGAAGACAAGTCTCTGAGAGACATCTGGAAGGATTTTGAGCTGATTCGTGACTTTGGCATGAAGCTTGACTGCATGGTGGCAGGGTATCCGAAGGCAAAATGTCTACCTACCCCCCTATAACAAGCCTCATGATCCCCTTCATGTTGCGTCAGTGTTTGTCAGCCTCCTCCGACAAAAGTGCCAGGCACAAGCACGCACTGTTGGCCTTGCTCCTGAAAGTCTGCCGCGACGAGCTCTTCAAACTTCAGGCGCACTTAACAAGCCCTAAAATTCTCCCAAGTCCCAACCCCAAACCCTAAACCCTAAACCCTCAAACCAGCCTCCACCAGCCCGGTGGTGTCCGAGCACCACACGCCATCCGCGGCGAAGGTCTCGATCTCCTCGCGCGGCCACCACCCCAGGCGGTCCTGCAGCGTGAGGGGCGCAAGGCTACGGAGTGATCTTTTTTCAAGGAGGGCCCCTGGTTCTGTAATTTCACATTGATGCATATGCATGTATATATCTATATAGGTATATATATATAGCATATATATAGCAGATATGTATATGTGTGTATATACACATATATTCATATATCCTGCTTGAAAGTTACCAACTTGTTAACCGCCCTACAATGGAAACTTCATTGAAGTCCTTTGACCCAAAACCCGGGTGCGAATGTTTCAGGGGACCTACACTTCGCAAGCCTCACGGCCCCAGAACATGACCCCATCTCGGATTCCCTTCGCCCTCCCCTCCTTGCGGACTACGGACTGCGAGCCGGTGTAGAACTGGAAGACGCCGCTGGCTTCGGGCTTGGCAGGGCCTTGGGAGACGGCCTCCTGCAACTTGGGGCTCGCAGCCACCTTTACATACGTCACCTCTCCTGTGGGGCTCCCGGTGAGCTGGGAGCCCGCCCTCACGGTGCAAACCTGGGCCGCCTGGGCTTCTTGGTAAGCCTTCTTGGTCATGCTTCTTGTGACAACCAAGCTCTTCTCGCACGTGTACCCGGTGCACGCATCACGCAGTTCATCACAGCGTCTTCGCGACTCCGCCTCACCTCTCAAAACGGAATCATCTGCGGCGTAGCCCAGCAGGAAGGTGCCTTTCGCTTCCCGATAGGTCGCTTTCGATACCGAGTCTTGCTCGGCATCTGCATCTCGGTCTAAGCATGTCTTAACATAGCTCACTTCTGCAGGTTCCGGGGAGGCTGAGGGTCCATCCGCGCCGCGTCGCACGGTGCAAGTGGCTCTAACAAACTGGTCTTGGCCCGGCAGGTCGAACTCGTCGGCTTCAATCGGGGTTCCGCACGTCACCCCGCCGCAGGCGTCTCCAAGATGCGCGCAAACGAGCTTGGCGTCGGGCAGAGAGTATCGCCGAGTGTCGCCCTCCGCATGTTGGGCCAGAAAGTGGCCGGGGTGCTTCTCCCACTTGCAGCGCGGCTCTGCGAAGCCCAAGTCCTCCCAGGAATTGCCAAAAAGACGGCGCCAGAATCTGCGCCAAACAGGCGCAAAGGCATCTGCACCCTCTCTCCCCCACGTCCTTCTTGGGTCGACGACCATCTGCTGTGCGAGCGGATAATATTCCAGCGCATCATATGCAAATTGCGACTGCGTGTTTATTAGCTTCAGCACTCGGGTCAGCGCCAGAAACTTCTGGCCTTGATGTTCGTCGGCATCGGGATGCACAAAGATGGTGAAGTCAGGCAAGTTATCCCAGTTATCCAGGATGTACTTGAAATAAGCTGTCTGCTCCTCACGCCGGGGACCGCCACGGTATGTCACCACGCGAAGTTCCCTTACAGATACCCGCAGTCGGTCCAAGACATCCTGTGGAAGTGGTTCACACCAGGGCCAGTCAACCTGAAAGATGTGGAGATCCGTGTTTCTCAGCAAACCAGACTCCAACACACCCTCGATGGGTTCCCCGAAAGGAGGATCCATCAACCAAGTGAGGAGCTGGCTTGTGCCAAAGCGGTCCACCACCTGGCAGTAGTTCATGACGACTGAAGCCGTCAAGCGTCGCGGAAGGGCCAAAGCCTGGCTGATGTTGAGAACTCGCTCTACTCCGTAGTCCAACGGCCAGTTCCTCATGTCTTGAGCCGTGATTGTTTGCTCTCGCACAGCCTGGTGCAAAATCAAAGTATAGCGCGACATCAAAGTATCAAACGCGCCGGGTTGTACAATAATGTTTTCCTCCAGCTTGAGGAGCAATGCCTGAAGCGCAACAGCCGGACACGCCTCAGCAATTCCATCCAAGTTCGCCAAGACATAGGCGACTCTGTCGGCATCAGCCAGCTCAAACAAGCCCGTACGGTAGTAGGCACGAGCACGCAAAAGCATTGTAGTCGCATCCACCCCTTGCAGCAGCTCGCAGCTTGTCTGGCTTCGCAAGCTCGGCACCTCTTGTGCAAGCAGTGTGGAGAGGCACCACGCGAGCAAAGCTGCTCCGATGCCCCTCCGCATCACACTTCGGCGAAGCTTGCTGGCCAGACGCAACAGTCACGCAGAAATGGTCAAAGGGGCTGCAACATGCAACATGCACCTCCATGGAAAGTTGATTGAAATCTAAACCAAAATCCCGGGAGACGGAGGATGTCCTCCTAAGATGTAGAAGAATTACAAGGAAAGCGGCCCCAAAGAAAATACGGCCCCCTCGGTCTTGTTGGGCTTCAGGTCTTAGAAACAGAGCCCCAAGAGTACCTCAACATCACAGGGTTTAGGGTTTGGGGTTTAGAGTTTAGGTCTAGGCTAGCCTTGCCCTAGAGGGTTGGGGAATCGCCCAGTTTCACTTCTGGATCTGGCTTGGGGTTGGGGGTCCTATTATCCCGATACTACGATAATCCCTATTGAAGGTATACTGGCTCCAGACGATGAGACGCTCGTGCGACGCTTCTTTGCTACAGCTCCGCTCTCTCGTCACAACCTACTCTTATGCTCGTCTCACCCACCTGCACATGGTGTGTGGCCGGCAACTTGCCAGGCACACAACCGCAAAGCCTTGCAGCACATCACGGCGCAGGGGTTGCAGGATCGACTGTCGTTTAGGGTTTAGGGTTTAGAGTTGAGGATTTAGGGTTTAGGGTTTAGGGTTTTGGTTGCTTTTTATCTTCAGAGAGCGGAGGTTCGGCTTCCAACATAAGGCGATCAAGTTCGAAGGCCTGCACCTTAGGAGTGCTTGCCCACAACAGGTGGCTGGGATGTTCTGCTATCAGTTCTGGCTGAAGTCCCAAAGCGGAGGCCGGTGATCTTCGCAAACTGTTAATGGGCCCAGGTGTTGGGTTTTCTTTGCTTTAAGTTGTGCGCAGAGTACGAGGAGCCAAACCCAATACCGACCATTTGAGCCAGATACTTCTTAGGAATGGAGTCAGAAGTTCATCACCTAGGGTTTGGGGTCGAGAGCCGAGGGTTTCATCAGCAACAACCTCTAAGAACTGCTGAGTTCTGGGCAGGTCCCCATTTGTGGATGCCGGAGGGTGGTTGGGTTGTTTTGGAAGCAGCACTTGCAAGATCGACGGCAAACTTTATCCAGGAACCTCGAAACTCCCAACCGTTGGGCCCCCTCACGAAATTAGGCCGACAAGCAACTCCCAGCCCGCAAAATGGTTTAGTGTTTGGGGGTTTGGGTTCAGGGTCGTAGCCAGGTCACGCTGGGTTGGCATTGAGGTTCAGAATCTGCAGCTTCGGGCGACGCACCAATTGGGCCACGACATCCTTCAACAGGGCCCTGAGAGCCCCCCACTTCAAGAGCAGTTTAGGGTTTAGGGTTTAGAGTTTAGGGTGAGGTTTTACGGTTAAGGTCCCTAGCGCAACGCCCTAAACTCTTCACTCTTCATATATACATACATATAGATACAACTTTTTCATATCTGTATATTTCAAGATTTGCATCACATTATCGTGCTTTCCTACTATATTCTTGTATGACTATGTTATTATGTTATCGGATTATGAGAGTCCTTGAACTGACTCAGACTTGTCTGGCCTCCTCACCACATTCAAGGTTATTCAGCTGGACCTGCAGGGCGTTGGCTTCCGGCTTTTTTCCCCTTAAACACGGCTGCCCCGAATGTACCCCCCCCAGCAAAAAGGAATGTATATGTATGTATATGTATATATATATATATATGTATAGATACATATACATGTTTATGTATGTATACTTCCAATCCATGTTGTCGTAAATCCCCCCCCCCCCCCCCCAAAAAAAAGGGTTGAAGGGCTAAGGGCTTCAGGGCTTCGGGCGATTCGCCGAGGTAGCGAGGATTTGCACAGGTTACCGGCCGGAAACGTGCACTGACATGCCAAGGAAACATCTAACAGGCTCCAATCTGAAGGGTTTCTAGGGCTTACGGTTTAGTGCCTAGGGTTTCGAACGGGTCAAGGGTTTAAGGCAGTTTAAGGTTCACCTTCATGTGCCCCGAGAATCTCCCGTGGCTTGAACAGAGAAATGAATCTCCTAAACAATTCCCCTACGTTACATCACAAGAGCCTGCGTCCCTACGTTCACTCCACTCCGGAGCATCGGAACTAAAGGGGTTTCGACTAGTAGTGCACGGCTGTGAGAACTTCTTCTGGCAATATAAGAATAAGAACAAGAATAATAAAATATAGTGTGGCTTCCTCCGGCTCATTCTGGGATGACAGGAACCCGGATGTCAACGCCTTGTAGCAATGGGTGTGTCGAAGCGCGCAAGCGCGCGCAAGCGCGCGCAAGCGCGCAAGCGCTCGTGTGTTTCGGGCAAGGAGATACAAACCACTACAAACTTTAAGTTTAGCTTTCCAGCAAGTATTGCGAGCTTCTGCGATGTTTGTTCTTAACTAATACCATTTGTCGGTCTTAGGTTCTCATCATCCTGACCTGCAGCTGCGTCAGATTTTGCAGCCGCAGCAGAGCCTTTGGCAGCGGCCCGGTCAGCTGCAGGTCATGAAGGTCCTTGGGGGCGAGACAGCATTTAGGGCTTGGGGCTTGGGGCTTAGGGCTTAGGGCTTAGGGCATAGGGCTCAGGGTATAGGGTTTTTGGGTGTTCTACTCTGGTTCCTGCGCTACCATCTTCGGGGGTACCAACATATCGGGGTTTAGGGTTGAAGGTTTAGGGCTTAGGGAGTTTTAGGGGCTTCAGAAGGATGAGTACCATGATGGCCGATTCCCGATGCGATGGCTTGTTTTCTTGGCATTGCCTTACTTTACTCCTACGGTTTTTCGCGCTTTAGAGCGCTAGAGTAGAGTGAAGGAGGGAATCCTGTTCGAACCCATGTATACTCACACAGCAGAATCGCGCCTACATCCGAGGAAGTGGACAGCAGTTTTTGGGTTGAAAGCCGTCACGGCTTAAAGTCTTTCGGGTTTGTCAGGCTTAGGCAGGTACCCCAAACCATAAAAACCCTAAACCCTAAACCCTAAACCCTAAACCCTAAACCCTAAACCCTAAACCCTAAAGCCTAAAGCCTAAACCCTTCTAGGATGCCAAAGTGCCAATGACCGTAGCCGCGGCCACAGGTCGGCCAGCTCGTCCGGGATCCGGCCTCTGGTGGCGAGCGGACTTCGTCATTTAGGGGCTTAGGGTTTAGGGTTTAGGGTTTAGGGTTTAGGGTTTAGGGTTAGGGTTTAGGGTTTAGGGTTTAGGGTTTGGCTTTTGGGGGATACTGATAGTATCCGCCGACCCCAGCTTTGAGCGGGGGAGGCGCTAGTGAAGACTCCATGGCGTCAGCATAACCCCGCACCTTAAGCTGATTTTAAAAGGCCCCAGTCCGTGCCCCGCCCTTCCCGCCCCTAACCCTCCCACCACCAACCACCCTTCCCAACCATTCCACCCGCCCCCGCACCCCCCCCCCCCCTCCCCCAAACCCACCCCCCCCCCCTCTAACACTGACTTTAAAGGGCGTCAGTGCATTGCCCGCCCCTCCCGCTGCCTCCGCCCGCGTTCCACTCCCCCCACCCCACCCCCACCCGCCACACCCGCCCCCGCACCCCCCCGCCCCCAACCCACCCCCCCTAGATGACTGACTTTAAAGGGCTCCAGTGCATGCCCGCCCCCTCCGCTTGCTCCGCTTGCTCCGCCCTTCCCTCCCACCCCGGGCCTCTGCCCTTTGCCTCTGGCCTTTGCCTCTAGCTCCGCCCACTTCGCTTGCTCGCCTCCCCCCCCCCCCCCCCCCCCCCCCCCCCCCCCCCCCCCCCCCCCCCCCCCCCCCCCTAGATGACTGACTTTAAA
>CAJNDS010002697.1:280815-313268 GCA_905221605.1 Symbiodinium natans | reverse complement strand
CTAAGATTTGGGGCCCAGTTTTTGCTCCAAAGAGTCAAATCGCAAGCCCTGGTCCCTAAGATTTTGGGTTCATTTTTTGCTCCAAAGAGTTACATCGCAAGCCCTTGTCCCTAAGATTTTGGGCCCAGTTTTTGGTTCAAAGAGTCAAATCGCAAGCCCTGGTCCCTAAGATTTTGGGTTCAATTTTTGCTCCAAAGAGGCAAACCGCAAGCCCTGGTCCCTAAGATTTGGGGCCCAGTTTTTGCTCCAAAGAGTCAAATCGCAAACCCTGCTCCCTAAGATTTTGGGCCCAGTTTTTGCTCCAAAGAGTCAAATCGCAAGCCCTGGTCCCTAAGACTTTGGGTTCAATTTTGCTCCAAAAAGTGACATCGCAAGCCCTGGTCCCTAAGATTTGGGGCCCAGTTTTTGCGCCAAAGAGTAAAATCGCAAGCCCTGGTCCCTTAGATTTTTGGGTCGATTTTTGCTCCAAAGAGTCAAATCGCAAGCCCTGGTCCCTAAGTTTTCGGGGTCGATTTGTGCTCCACAGAGTCAAATCGCAAGCCCTGGTCCCTAAGATTTCGGGGTCGATTTGTGCTCCACGGAGTCAAATTGCAAGACCTGGTCCCTAAGATTTTGGGCCCAGTATTTGCTCCAAAAGGTGAAATCGCAAGCCCCGGTCTTTAAGATTTTGGGCTCATTTCTTGCTCCAAAGAGTAACATCGCAAGCCCTGGTCCCTAAGATTTTGGAATCGATTTTTGCTCCAAAGGGTCAGATCGCAAGCCCTGGTCCTAAAATGTTGGGCTCAATTTTTGCTTTTCCCTTCTCTTCTGCTTCCTTTTAACTGATAAAACACAAGAAAGGAACTCATATGATAAAGCAGTGGAAAGGTAAGCAGATGGTGACTCCTTGCGCGTGAGCCTTTCCATAATACTCCATCATATTCATCCTCTCGGCCTATCTCTTCTGTTCCTTTCCTTACTCTTCTCCTTCTCATAGTTCTTCCTTTTTTTTTTTCTCATTTCGAAAAGAAAGAGGGAAGGGAGAAACAAGGGAGAGAGAATAGATAAAGAAGAGTGCCATCTTCTCTGCGCCTTGCTTTGTCTCTCCCTCTTCTCTATTCATCTGTCTTCTATTCTCTTCCTTGCTCTTCCCATTAAATATGCAATCCTTGGTATCTCTCCTCTCTCCTTCTCTCTGCCTCCAACAGATGTGCTTTTGGATCGTTTTCTGCATCTTCAAGCGAGAAAAAAGGACACAGACTGCGATTAAAAGGGACGCCCATGTTGGATTGGCAGCAAGCCCAGCTGATGCTCATGATTCTCTCTCTTTCCCTACACATGGGCGATGGAACGGGTGTCCTTTTCAATCGTTTTCTGCATCTTCAAGAGAAACAGGGACACCCCACAAGAAGGAAAAGCAACATAAGAGATAGGGAGGGAAATTGACCCTTTCCTCTCTTCTTATCTGCTATTTTTCTTATTCGCTTCAAAAAGCAACATAAGGGAAAGGGGATTTCCTGAAGAGGAGAGAGGGAACCTATCTGTGAAAAGCAAGAATGGTTTTTTTCTAGTTCGAAAGGGAATAGGGAGAGACAAGGGAGAGATGATATGTACAGCTTTGCGCCTTATTTTGTGATTCCGTCTCCTTGCTTCCTGTCTCTTCTATTCCTTGCAGCACGCTTCGGGAAACATAGCATCCTTGTTATCTTTCCTCTCTCACTTCCCTTTCCCTTCTCTTCTTCCGCTTCCTTTTAACTGATAAAACACAAGAAAGGAACTCATATGATAAAGCAGTGAAAAGGTAAGCAGAGGGTGACTCCTTGCGCGTGAGCCTTTCCATAATACTCCATCATATTCATCCTCTCGGCCTATCTCTTCTGTTCCTTTCCTTACTCTTCTCCTTCTCATAGTTCTTCCTTTTTGTTTTTCTCATTTCGAAAAGAAAGAGGGAAGGGAGAAACAAGGGAGAGAGAATAGATAAAGAAGAGCGCCATCTTCTCTATTCATCTGTCTTCTATTCTCTTCCTTGCTCTTCCCATTAAATATGCAATCCTTGGTATCTCTCCTCTCTCCTTCTCTCTTCCTCCAACAGATGTGCTTTTGGATCGTTTTCTGCATCTTCAAGCGAGAAAAAAGGACACAGAATGCGATTAAAAGGGACGCCCATGTTGGATTGGCAGCAAGCCCAGCTGATGCTCATGATTCTCTCTCTTTCCCTACATATGGGCGATGGAACGGGTGTCCTTTTCAATCGTTTTCTGCATCTTCAAGAGAAAAAGGGACACCCCACAAGAAGGAAAAGTAACATAAGAGATAGGGAGGGAAATTGAAGAACTCCTCATTGTACTTGGTCATTCCCTTTCCTCTCTTCTTATCTGCCCATTTTCTGTGCGCCTTGTTTTGTCTCCCCCTCTTCTCCCATCATCTCTCTTCTGGTCTTTTCTTTGCTCTTCCCATTAAAAATGCAACCCTTTTTATGTCTCCTCTCTCCTTCTCTCTCCCTCCTCTTCTCCTGTTCCCTTCTAAACGACAAAAACGCAAGAAAGGAAGAATAAGAGGGGAATGGAGGCCCTGTTCCTTTTCCTCTTTCAATGGATGGGGGAAGTGGGCGGAGTTGGCCCCTTGCCCGTACACCCTCCCCATGCTTCAGCAAACCCCTCCTCTCGCCCTATCGCCTCTGTTTTTTTCCTTGTGCCCAAACGGAAAACGAAAACGGGTTCCTTTATATGTTCATTGTCCTTCCTTTTGTTTTTTTATTTCACAGGGAAAAGAACCAGAGAAGAGGAAGATAAGAACGAGAGGTGAGATGAAAACGGCACCATCTTCTCTTTGCCTTATTTTTGCACCTCCCTCTCCTGTCTTAATTTCTCTTCCACTCTTTTTTTCCATTGCTCTTCCCATAATATTGCATTCCTTTTGATAACTCACAGGAAATTAAAATGGCCTCCTTGTTGTCTCTCCTCTCTCACTTCCCTTTCCCTTCTCTCCTTCTGTTTCCTTTTAATTTTAACTGATAAAACACAAGAAAGGAGCTTGTAAAATCAAGCAGTGGAAGGGTAAGCAGAAGGTGACTCCTTGTGCGTGGACCTTTGCCGTACTTCACCATACCCCTCTTTTCGGCCTATCTCTTCGGCTCTTTTCCTAACCCTTCTTCTTTTCATCTTTCTTTTTGTTTTTCTCATTTCGAAAAGACAGAGGGAACGGAGAGATAAGGGAGAGAGGATAGATAAAGAAGAGTACCATCTTCTTTGCGCCTTGTTTTATCTCTCTTCTATTCTTTTCTTGGCTCTTCCCATGAAAATCGTGTTCCTCTTATCTTTCCCTCCTTCTCTCCCTTCTCTTCTCCTCACGAGAGCCTTCGACTTTAGGATTGAGGAGAAAAAGAGAAGAGAAAAGAGGAACTACCTGGTTCTTGTTCCTGAGGCCACCATAGTACGACTGACGTGACAGCAGCGTACCCTCGTGGAAACGTGTATGGCTATAAGAAAACCCGAGTCCCAGCTTCCAAATAGACCCTATTTAAGCCACCCACGGGGGGGGGGGGTGCAGCGGGGGTGAGGGAGGGGCAATGAGGGATTACAGGTTTCGAGCAGAGCGTGGCTAAGGCTAGCTCGAGCGAGGAATGAGCAGGGAAGGATTTGGGGTTTGTAATTCAGGGCTTTAGGAATGATCCGTCGACTCGATTTGCGTGTAGCAGATATAAGCTCTAAAACCCCCCCAAAAAACAAAGCCCTAAAAAAGCAACTAAAAGCCCAAACCAGCAGGCCCCTAAGCGCAAGACAGATCCCAAGCCGCTGTACCACACAAGCAACAACTCTTATTTACTACAGGAGGGATCTAGAAGATGTTCTCCCGACCTGTCCCCTAGTTTCTCAAACAGAACTGGAACCTACTTCTTGCGAGCATTTCTGTTCAGTTCGCATAAGAAGAGGCTGGTAAATTAACGACAGTTCATTGAGCGTAGAGACTTCAAGAACCCTCAAAACAGGAATAGTTCTTTAGTTGACAAAGGGGACCCCATGAGGGTGCCATAAGGGACTATAAAGCAAACTTACTTTATTGGAAAAAGACTCAGGGACACCCCCGGTCGGCCTGCACAGTGATGTTCTTGAAGCACAGGTGCGGATAGAGTGGCTTTCCGATCAGGCCTTGCAGCGCTCGAGTCGGAAAGGTGCACAAAGGCAGGCTGATGGCCCGTCTTCCTCCCTCCTCCCTCCTCCCTCCTCCCTCCTCCCTCCCTCCTTCACCTTCTCCTCATTCTTCTATTCTCGAGCCGGTGCCATCATCATCATGAGCAGCGGGCTGCAACATCATCATCCGCAGCATTGTCGACATCATCATCACCCTCATCGTCGTCATCGCCACCATCATCATCACCATCATCATCATCGTCATCATCATAACGCCCCAACACCCTTGACACCTTGAATCTTGAACCCTATAAAGCCAAAGACCACCTTGAAGCCATCAACCCCTAAACCCGTCTTCGGGGGTCCACACCCTCCGGCAGCGGCTGTGGCTGCGCGATGCGCGCTCCTTCCTGCGGGCGCAAGGGAGGATGGGGTTTCGGGTTTTGGGGATTCGTGCTTAAAGAGCACAAAGCTTGGGATGTTCCCCCTTATACTAACAGTCCTAAGGGAGGATGGGGTTTCGGGTTTTGGGGATTCGTGCTTAAAGAGCACAAAGCTTGGGATGTTCCCCCTTATACTAACAGTCCTAAGGGAGGATGGGGTTTCGGGTTTTGGGGATTCGTGCTTAAAGAGCACAAAGCTTGGGATGTTCCCCCTTATACTAACAGTCCTAAGAAAGGATGGGGTTTCGGGTTTTGGGGATTCGTGCTTAAAGAGCACAAAGCTTGGGATGTTCCCCCATATACTAACAGTCCTCAATAGGGATTCTAATAGGGGGTACGAAAAACCCTATTAGGACTGTTAGCATAGGGGGAACAGCCCAACACAAAGCTCATATAAGCCACTGAAGCCCTAAGGCCCTGAAATCCATGGGGTCAGGTGCAGAAAGAATGCTCTGCCCAGAGACCCATGGGATCCCTCTTGAGGCAGGCGGGTCCCTGAACAAGCTGATGGTGTTCTTGTTAGGGCTCGACCTGGGTGGCGCTAAGGGCGCTCAGGCTTTGGGCTTAGATGGCAGAATTGCGGGTTGTTTGGGTGTTGGGGCTTTAAAGGCTTTCGGGTTCGTGAGGAGTCTGGTGTCTTAAGGTTCAAGAGAAGAGTGAGATAGGGTTGTTTGGGGACGCGAGGGTTTGAGGCTGTCGGCTTCAGATGGAAGATTGGGTTCAGGGGTTGACTTTCCCCTTAAACCCAAAACCATAAACCTAAACCCTAAACCCTAATTCCGTGTTGTAGGGTGCGGGGCGCGCAGTTCGCTGTCGCTGTAAGGTCTAAGATTTGGATTGAGCAGGCTGTCATCAACAGAAGTCTATACTCCCCTTAGAACCTTTTTTTTGAATATCCTCTTGGGTCCTCTGTATAAACAAAAATAACAAAAAAAAGATTCACAAGGGGGACATAGAAGTCCTACGTGAAGAGACGGACCCAGCTTAGTTTCGTTAGCACCGGCAGCAACCGGGGGCTTACGAGCATCCCTTGCCAAAAAACACTGGAAACTCAAAATCCTCAATCCCACATCCTCAGCACCCCAAACCCTAAACCCTAAACGAAGGGCGGTCGCGACCATGCATCCTAAGCTCGCAAGACTACTCGAACGCTGAGCAGACAATATGGGTACTCCCACAAAACGCGGCCTCCCCAAATATACCCCCAAATAATATTAGTCCTTCTTCTGGGAACCCCCCGGGTTTAGGGTTTAGGGTTTAGGGTTTAGGGTTTAGGGTTCAGGGTTCAGGGTGTCTCTTTTCAAAAAACCCCTATTGGGTGCAGCTGACTGTTTACCTCTGGGAGCTCCAGGAGATTCCCAAGACTCCCAAGACACACAAGCTAAAACTCAGCCTGTTCAGGGCTTGGGGTTTAGGGTTTAGGGTTTAGGGTTCAGGGGGTTTAGGGTTTAGGGGGTTTAGGGTTTAGGGTTTAGGGTTTAGGGCAACTGGCGATCGGCAAGGATGATTATGTGGACAGGAGGCAGTTCTAAAAACCATGGCCAATTTGGGGCAATCCAAGGGAAAGGCTCCGTAGGACAATAGGTACGTACGGCAACAATGGAGGTTAACGCCTACGTACTGTTTTCAGGTTCCCTGCAAACAAAACAAAACCGTACCCAAGGTGGACTTTACCCAAATTGCAGTGCGTGTAAGCTGGGGGGTGCGGTGACAAAGTATACCAGCACGGGTGGCAGATACTGCGTTGCTGTCAGAGGGCGACACAACAGCCAACCTGCTCATATGCCCAACAAGCAACTTGAAGCCCAAGATGTTTCAAAGAAGCTCAGCTGAGTGAAGAAGCCACACGGGAGCCTTTTTCCGTGCTGTCTGCGCTCAGCATTGGCACCAGCTGGGCAGATTTTGCCTTGAACCCTCTGTGTACGCAGCTCGAAAACCTAATCTCTGTGGCCCGATATGGGGGTTTACAAAAGCAGGGGACCCCTAAATGACATCCCCCCCAAATAGCAGGATTCCTTTATATCTAAGGACCCCAAAAAGGCACCCCCTAATTTCGGAAACTCCCAGATTGATCATTGTGTACCTTAAGTTCTGTTCCAAGTCTCCACTTTACACATCTTGGACCCAGCTGTGAATCACGAAGCCCCATCCGTGCCCCGGAGCTCTGCGGAAGTCTGGCATTCTGATAGCTCGCTATCAGAGCTTTCGAGACCAGCCGACGCTTCTCAAGAGAGCTGATCCTGTACCGAACCCATGGTTGGGGTTTAGGGTTTAGGGTTGAGGGTTGAGGGTTTAGGGTTTAGGGTTTAGGGTTTCGGGTTTCGGGTTTAGGGTTTGGGGTTTAGGGTTTAGGGTTTAGGGTTTCGGGTTTAGGGTTTAGGGTTTAGGGTTTAGGGATTAGGGTTTAGGGATTAGGGTTTCGGGTTTAGGGTTTAGGGTTGTCTGAGCTGGGGGGGGGGGGGGGGGGGCTATTGCGTTGCAATAGGGCAGCAGGACAAAGGCCAACAACCTGATACCTGTCCTTCCCCCAAGCCCTACGAAGTAGGACTGTAGATCCCTAAAATGCAAACCCTAAACCCTAAACCCTAAACCCTAAACCCTAAACCCTAAAACCCTAAACCCTAAACCCTGACCCCTAAGAAAGAACAACAACAAGGGTTCGGCTTGTTTTCGGGCTGAGGGTTTAGCATTTCGGGAGCCTCTATCCCAAGACAGACCCTAAACCCTAAACCCTAAACCCTAAACCCTAAGAGTGTAAGCTGTAGGACAGCTCACGTGGGCTGGAAGCGAGGGTAGCTCCCCATCTTGTGCCGGGCTTGCTCTTGCTCATCCAAGAGCTGCAGGAGGTGGCTACTGTGGACGGCGCCGTCCTGTTTAGGGTTTAGGGTTTAGGGTTTAGGGTTTAGGGTTTAGGGTTTAGGGTTTAGGGTTTCGGGTTTCGGGTTTAGGGTTTAGGGTTTAGGGTTTATGGGTTTTGGGTTTAGGGTTTAGGGTTTAGGGTTTAGGGTTTAGGGTTTAGGGTTTAGGGTACCTTAAAACCTCAAAACCAACCCTGAAGATGGTGGTCTGCACGGTCCCTTGGGGTTGCGGCACTTAGGTCGGGATGGGGTCGAACAAGCAGCCCTCCCACGATTTGGAAGCTCATGGGCAGCCGTGGCCCGAGGGCTTAGGGGACTGGGGTTTAGGGTTGCAACGGCATATGCCTATTCTCCCAGAGCATTTAAATTCAAGGCATCTTGAGGTCAACACCAGGACAAGTGAACCACGAAGTCGTTGGGAATAAGCGGAACCGGAAAGGCTTCAGAACTACCAGCAGCTGATCAGCACCAACTACAGTGACTGATTTACGGTGTGTGGTGCTGGGAATGTACTTTGTTCATTTGACCTAGCGCGAACCTAGCATCTCAAAGCGCCACATTGGGGGTACCAGTGGCTCTACTTGCGTGCCGCCCTATACCGAAGACATGAAAATATACCACACAAACCTGTTCATGTAAATCAAGGTAACTGAAAGAACACGCGAACTTAGAACGCGGGCCCAGTCGTTATAACTAGCCTTGTTTGGGGTACTGCTATGAACCTTCAAGAGAGTAGACCTGAGAGGCAAAACTCCCATGCAAATTCTGTCCACACAATCTAGACCCTAGAGCAACCTAGGAATAAAAAGGGTTTAGGGTTTAGGGTTTAGGGTTTAGGGTTTAGGGTTTAGGGTTTAGGGTTTAGGGTTTAGGGTTTAGGGTTTAGAGTGTGGTCTAAAGGGGGTTACAAGGGAACCTAAACCCGAAACAAGCCCCGAAGCCCGGAAACAAATGAAGCCCTCAAGCCCTAAAAACCCTCAAGCCCTAACCCCCTGAGCCTTTGAACCCTAAACCCTCTAAACCCTCTAAACCCTCTAAACCCTCTAAACCCTCTAAACCCTCTAAACCCTCTAAACCCTCTAAACCCTCTAAACCCTCTAAACCCTCTAAACCCTCTAAACCCTCTAAACCCTCTAAACCCTCTAAACCCTCTAAACCCTCTAAACCCTCTAAACCCTCTAAACCCTCTAAACCCTCTAAACCCTCTAAACCCTCTAAACCCTCTAAACCCTCTAAACCCTCTAAACCCTAAACCCTAAACCCTAAGCTCAACCCTTCAACTTTGAAGCCTAAACCCGAAAGTCATAGATGCTTAAAGCCGTTTTAAAGCCCTACACATCAACACCCATAAACCTCCAAGTAGACCAGGTGCTTTAGGGTTCAGGGGGTTCAGGGTTGAGAGTTTTCGGTTTGGGGGTTGGGTCTATCTCAAGGTAGGGTAGTTACATTTGCCTTGGCTTTTAAGGGAAAATGTTCGGAGGTATAAAAGTTGTCCCCTTTGCAGGCCCATACTGAGGGACCATGGAAGCGGTTTAGAAGCCCGAAGCCCCTAATCCCCAAACCCTAAACCCTAAACCCCAAACCCTAAACCCTAAACCCTAAACCCTAAACCCTCCAAGCTCCTCGGCTGGAGCTGCGATCCTGCGGCCCGGCGTGGCCGCCCGCCGCAGCGGCGACGTGGCACGGTTCATCGGAGACGAGGCGCGGCCAAGCCTGACGTTTTAGGGTTTAGGGTTTAGGGTTCAGGGTTTAGGGTTTAGGGTTTAGGGTTTAGGGTTTAGGGTTTAGGGTTTAGGGTTTAGGGTTTAGGGTTTAGGGTTTAGGGTTTAGGGTTGGGATGTTCCCCATGGTACAAACAGTCCTTAATAGGGATCATAGTAGGGGGGTACTAGTCCGTATTAAGGACTGATCCCAAGCTACAGGGTTGAGGGTCACCGGGACCCCAAAGCCCAGCACCCATAGGTTTAGGACCCCAAACCCTCACACCCTTCGGGGTGGGTGCCGGTCCAGGGGCCCCAACCCTTTTGCGCTTCAGAGTTTTTCGGGCTGCAGATGGGGGGTTACGACTGCAGCCCCCTTCTCCTCCAAACCCCCGGGAAGGTCTACGTTCACCAGACAAGATGCGACGCGAGCTTGTTGGTGTTGGCCTGCACATGCCTCGGTGATGGAAGATGGGGCATGGGCATGCGCGCGCGCACACACACACACACACGGCAAAAAACACTCTCTATAATACCAGTCTATGTGTGTGTGTGTGGGTGCATACATACATATAAACATATGTACATTCTCCCCCTACCACACAGACATAGGCTTAGACACTTAGACAAACACATATAAACATACGTACGGCTACATACACATAGACACACATGACATGAGCCCTTGCCGGCTGATGACCGCTTGCCTCCCTAAACCCTAAACCCTAAACCCTAAACCCTAAACCCTAAACCCTAAACCCTAAACCCTAAACCCTAAACCCTAAACCCTAAACCCTAAACCCTAAACCCTAAACCCTAATTAAACCCTAAACCCTAAAGTATCAAGCCTAAGCCTGAGAATCGAAACGAACCACGTTGGGCGACTCATGTTCCTGGAGTGTCGCCGTCCAAGGCATACACCAAGTCTACACTCGAATGACTCGAGCGACCCGTACGCGCAAGCCTCAACTCTTAGCGTAGATGTTCGAAGCACTCAAACCACGTGTACGAAGGTCTCAGTGCTTCAACACCAGCAACACTCGGATGCATAAAATCTAGGAAAGCCTTCCAGGACAACCCGCAAGGTCTTAAAACCTAGAGGACTAAGAGAGCTAAGGTCTTAAAACCTAGAAGACTAAGAGAGCTAAGGTCTTAAAACCTAGAAGACTAAGCGAGCTAAGGTCTTAAAACCTAGAAGACGAAGAGAGCTGAGGTCTTAAAACCTAGAAGACGAAGAGAGCTAAAGCTACCCGTTTCGCACATTGCGGGACAGTTGGGGCTGCCGCTTCTGGAGCGTGGCGATCTGCACCTGGCCAGGGCGCTACACCTTACCCCCGGACCCCTGTGAACCCTCAACCTCGAAGAGCCTAGACCCCTGACCCTAGACCCTAAACCCTAAACCCTAAACCCTACACCCTAAACCCTTATAATACGAGCTAGGCCCCCCTCCCTCATCCCCCCCACGCGCCCCACCGACCCGGCACCCTCTGCCTTTGCAAACAAGACTTCGGAATGAGCCAACACCATGCCTCTTTGTAGCCAAAATGCCAAAAACAAGGCTTAGGGTTCAGGGTTTAGGGTTTTAGGGTTTTAGGGTTTTAGGGTTTTAGGGTTTTAGGGTTTTAGGGTTTTAGGGTTTAGGGTTTAGGGTTTTAGGGTTTTTGGGCTTCGGATAGCCTTAAGATCTTGGGGTCTTGCGGTTCTAGGGAATCAGGGCACCCACTTTCGAAGCTGTGACCCTTTTTAGCCCCCGTGACAAACCGACGCGCGACTCTACTGAAAACTGGGCTTGCGTCTTTAGGGTGGGCCCCTCCCCCCCTCCCCCCCAGAACAGTCGAAGCTGTTGCTTTCGTTTTATATGACTGTAATAGGGAGGAGGTTGAAAGGGCCCCGGTCGATTTGACTTACTCCAGGATCCCACCGCGCACCCCCAAACAGTCAGGGCGTCCTGAATAGCCCAGCCAATCTGACACCCTAAACCCTGAACCCTAAACCCTAAACCCTAAACCCTAAGCCCTAAACCCTGGTCCAACATTAGGGTTTGGGGTTTAGGGTTTAGGGTAATCGGCTTCGAGTTTCGGGACAGGTCTTCGGGAACCCTTGCAACATACAAAGCCAAAAACATCCGCCGCTATTTCGTTTGGGTACTTGTGAGTCGTATGTACAGAAGAGCAACACACAAGGCCCACAAAAACAAAAGCTGCAGTTCCGGGGTCTGGTTACACCCCAAACCTCGGCAAACATTGCAGGGAAAAAACGCTTCCTGCATTTAGTGACAGAAAGAAAGAAGTGGTATACAGAAAGAAAGAGGTTTTGAAAGCAGCGTCCGTTGAAACTGAGTTTAGCCCTCGATCCTAAAAGGCTTACGTTCGGGTGGCTGGTGGCCTTGGACGGCATGGTGGGGTGCGAGACTGTGCTTTGATGGCCCTCCACGGGCGGGGCCACCATTGCACTTCGCATGTTCCGAGGGCTTCTGCGCCACACCACAGCAACCCGATACCCCCTTGAAAAAATCCAGACGTGCATCACACACACACATACATATGTATATATATATATATCTGTATATATATATATAGATATTCTGGATTATATATATATATATATATATATATGGAACCCCCCCAAAAAAAAAACAAAACATGGTCCCTAGCTTGGGGGAGGGGGCCTCGGTACGGTGGAGCCGCTCCGCCTCAGCCATCCGCACCTCCTGGACTGTTCATGTCTTCACGCGCGCCGTAAGGGGTTTAGGGATGTTTAGGTTTAGGGTTTAGGGTTTACGGTATAGGGTTTAGGGTTTTGGGTTTAGGGTTTAGGGTTTTGGGGTATGTCGGGTCGGCTTACTTTGGGGGGGGGGGGGGCCTTTGAGGGTTTGGCGCTCACGGGGGATCCTTTCTGCGCAACCACACCGTGACTGCGATACATGTCACGGGCACGAGCTGCCTGACTCGAACCTCATTTTCTTTCTTGTAAGTGCAGGATTCAGGAGAAAAACCCGAACCCCTCCAAAAAGAAACAGAAGCCACCACCCAGAGGGTTGAAGGTCTCGGCTTCAGGGCTTAAAATGCCCGAAGACTTCAGTTGAATCGGCCTCTTTTCAACTACCCACAGCAACATCTAGAAGCCCCTCCTCTTCCTGCTTGTAAATACTCAGACCCCCCCACCAACAAACCGCACCAAAAAGGCAACTCCTTGAGATGGTTCCAGTCATTCTCCGCCTGCAAAAGCGCTTCAGTCTTCGCAAAGGATCAAAGGGTATGCAGTCTTGGGGCTTGGGGGTGTGTGGGGGGTGTGTGGAAGGGGTGTGGGGGGTGTGTGGAAGGGGTGTGGGGGGTGTGTGGAAGGGGTGTGTGGGGGGGTGTGTGGGGGGTGTGTGGAAGGTGTGGGCGGGGGTGTGGGGGGTGTGTCCGGGGCTGTTTGCGGGCGTGTGTAAGGTGTTAGGATTCAGGGTTCAGGGTTTCGGGGTTTGGGGAAGATCTCCTGCCACAGTCGCACATGCAAAACCAGGCAGGAACAGCACTTGAGCATCATCAAAGGACATGGGAAGTATGCATCTTGGGCACGCAGGGAAGAATCTGGCCTATAAGGACTATCTCTTGAAGGTTCACGTCGTAGGTCTGTCTGCGGATAGAGTCGCTACCGGTTGGTACTTGTAAGAAGCTACTTCTCTTTCAAGCCTCCCTCAGAGGCCCGAACCCAAAAAGGCCCGGGACCCATACCCCAAAAGCCCCACAAAAAGCCCGCCCAAAAGCCCGAAACCCTAAAAACCTTAAAAGTACCTATAACGTGAATACTTCCAATATAAGAACGTAAATATGAAAATATTAATACTTACCTACAAACTATTATTATTACTTATACAATTAATACTCGAAGTATTCATGCTTATAAGCTACTTCTCTTTCATGTCTCCCCCCGGCTGCCTCCTTTCGAAAGCCTGAGATGTCCGTAGCCAGCTTGTCCACCGCCTGCCATCCCGAAGGGGTCCGAAGTACCCTTTCTAGGGGGACCCTTGCCCAAACCACCATCGTAATTCCTATGATAGAAACCCTACTTTCTACTTTGTAGGGCCCTAAACTTATAGAGTTCTTAAGGGAGGGGGGTTCAAGCCCTAAACCCTAAACCCTGAACCCTAACCCCTAAACCCTAAACCCTAAACCCTAAACCCTAAACCCTAAACCTACTTTCTACCAACGTAGGTACTTAGGACCCTTTGGCCATCGGGGCCGCGGCTCAAGCGCTGGGGCGCGCGCTTTCCGGGGAGGGAGGGACTGAAGTGTAGGGTTTAGGGTTGAGGGTTTAGAGGTTGGGGCTTGCAAGATTTAGGGTTTAGGGCTGGGGTTTAGGGTTTAGGGTTTAGGGTTTAGGGTTTAGGGTTTAGGGTTTAGGGTTTAGGGTTTAGGGTTTAGGGTTTAGGGTTTAGGGTTTAGGGTTTACGGGTTAGGGTTTAGGGTTTAGGGTTTAGGGTTTAGGGTTTAGGGTTTAGGGTTTAGGGTTTAGGGTTTAGGGTTTAGGGTTTAGGGTTTAGGGTTTAGGGTTTAGGGTTTAGGGTTTAGGGTTTAGGGTTTAGGGTTTAGGGCTAGGGTTTAGGGTTTTCGGGTTTCGGGTTTATGGGGTTTATAAGGGCTTGCAAGGGTTTACGGGCTTCAAGCCTGGCCCAGGGCTTCCTGCGCCGTCGCCCAATGCGTCGTGGTGGCCTCGCTCGGGAGGCTTGCCGTTTTGGGCTTCGGGTTCGGGGATTAAGGGGCTTCAGGGACTTAGGGCTTTGGGGCTTTAGGGCTTAGGGCTGAGGGATTAGGGCTTTAGAGCTTTAGGGCTTAAGGTCTTAAGGGCTTAAGGGCTTTAGGGCTTAGGTTTTGGGGTTTAGGGTTCTCAGCTCTACGCCGATCCTAGAAACAAGGTCCAAACCTCAGGGTTTAGGAGTAAACCCCCCCTAACCCTTAATCACCAAACCCTATCCCCGAAACGCCATACCCCAAACCCCTAAACCCTCAAACTTCATGCAACTGGCTATAGTGAACCCTGAACCCTATACCCGAAAGCTTGATCCAGGCCCCAGTAGAGTCTAAAGGTTGCGCCAAGAGAACTCCTCGCCAAATAGCACGTGCCGCTGCCGCTGCAACCCTAAACCCTAAACCCTAAACCCTAAACCAGCAAACCCCAACGGCCTGCATGTTCTGCTGCAGGCTGGCGCAGTTCCCGTGGAGGATGTTCATGGCTTGGTCCACCTCGCCAAACCTCTGCAAACTGTAGAGCTGGGCTTCGGGTTTATAGGGCCTTAGGGCGTAGGGCTTAGGGTTTAGGGTCTAGGGCCTACGAGGGCATTGGGCTTTGGGCCTTTTTGGGGCTTAGATCTTTGGGTGAATCGAGGGGGGGGGGATGCCTGTTAACCAGGGATCTGGGCAGCTAGGTACCCAATGAGAGGGTCCCGAATACTGAAGGAGAGCCAAGCCGCTTCAGCAGCGTCTGCTCCTGCTTGCCACTCAGGCTTGACGGGCTTGGGTTCTGAGCTTCTGGGTCTTGTGATCATGAAGCTGAAAGACCTGCGCAAAGCTTCGCAGAACACCACAGAACTTCGGGGCGCTTGCTGACCTGTTCAGGGCACCTACCCCCCCAAGAAGCCCAAAAACGCCCTGGCATCCGCCTGCACACTGTTCAGCGCAGCGATCAAGCTCGCGATCCTTGGCAGCCACAGCCGGACGCGGACATCAGGGCTTCCGGGTGTCAACACATGTCTTAGGGTTTCAGGGCTTTAGGGTTTCAGGGTTTCAGGGTTTCAGGGTTTCAGGGTTCCAGGGTTCCAGGGTTCCAGGGCTTCATGCATTCGGGGATTCAGGGCTTCATGAATTCGGGGATTCAGGGTTTCAGGGTTCAGGGGTTGGGAGGGGGTGTGGAGTGAGAAGCCGACCCCCGAAACACTCTTGCGAGCTTGGGGCTTAGAGGGTTGACCGTAAACGCTGCTTCCTGCAAGACAAAGTTAAGGGTGTAGGGTTGTGGGCCTCAGGAAAACCTCATCTGAAGCTCGACGCCGGGTCCTCAAACTAGGCCAAACCCTAAACCCTAAAGGGCTGTGGGAGCCCAAGGTTTTTCGGACACGAAGAAGATCCTACAACCTAAACCCCAGACCCCAAACCCCAAACCCTACACCCTAAACTAAACCCTAAACCCTAAACCTAAACCCTAAACCTACACCCTAAGCCCTAAGCCCTGCACATTCAACGCTGAGGCCCTCAACCCCCACCGTACACAACTGCCAATCAACCAAGGAGCTGCTGCTGTGCGCTCCCACTGGGCTTCAGACCTATGCTTTGGGCTTCGGGGTTTAGGATTTTAGGGTTTAGGGTCCTAGGGTCCTAGGGTTCTAGAGGGTTCTAGAGGGTTCTAGGGTTCTAGGGTTCTAGGTTTTAGGTTTAGGGTCTCGGGTTTAGGGTCTAGGGCCTAGGGTTTAGGGTTTTGGGGTTCTAGGGCTTAGGGTTCTAGGGTTTTAGGGTTTAGGGATTTAGGGCTTAGGGTTTAGGGTTTAGGGTTTAGGGTTTAGGGTTTGTGCTTTGAAGGCATCTCCACCCCCAAGATCTGTGCAGGTTCTGGGGGTATTTTGGAAGCCTGTCCTTCGCGCGACCCAAAGACTCTTGGGTTTAGGGTTTAGGGTTTAGGGTTTAGGGTTTAGGGTTTAGGGTTTAGGGTTTGGGTTTAGGGTTTAGGGTCTAGGGTTTAGGGTTTAAGACCCTCAGACTGTCCAACAACCTGCAACCTGCAACACGAACTCATACCAGAAGCCCAAAACCCACCAACAAAAATCAGCATTAGATTCCTCCTTTTCAGTTTGCCTCATAAGACACTCAGCCCCCTGAAGACCATGAAAAGTTTCGGGTTTCGGGTTTCAGGTTTCAGGTTTGGGGTTTAGGGTTTGGGGTTTAGGGTTTGGGGTTTAGGGTTTGGGGTTTAGGGTTTGGGGTTTAGGGCTTCGGGTTTAGACTGGGCCTTGATCCCGCAGCGCGCGCACCGGGGATCCGCCGTCGGAGGCGGCAAAGCCGTAGTAATCCTCGCGGGGTTTAGGGCCTAGGGTTCAGGGATTGGGGTTTGGGGTTTAGGGTTTAGGGTTTAGGGTTCGGGGTTTAGGGTTTATGGTTTAGGGGTTCGGGTTGCAGTTCTCTACACAAGGGGGCCAGGTGGTCCTTGCTGGAGTTCATCTTCTAGTATGGAGCCATATATCTGGGAACCCCAACATGTAAACCCCAAACCCTCAGGAAACAACCCCAAGCCCTAAACCCTAAACCCTAAACCCTAAACCCTCAGGGGGTTCAGGGGCTGTAGGAGTCGGTCCATCCCAGCGCGAGGCTTGCCGCTCAGCTCCGCGAGCTCGGCGACTCGCTCCCTCAGCTCCCCCACCTGCACAAACTTCTAAGGGTCCATGTACCCGTAGGGTTTAGGGTTTAGGGTTTAGGGTTGAGGGTTGAGGGTTTAGGGTTTAGGGTTTTGGGTTCTTTGGTGTTTTGGCTTTTGGGCTGTTGGGTTTTTGGGTTTGAGGGTCTGCACAAAGCTGGGAGCCAACTTCACCGCCCAAGATACCCCTTTTCTAGCTATTTATAGGGTTGGTAGGCAGGGGGTAAGGGACTGCAGAAAAAATCCCACAAAACGATTGCTGCTTTTCGGGAGGCCGCTTTGTGGGAATGGTTGCTAAGGCTTTAGCAGGCATTGCTAAGATGCCCGATTGAAGCCCTAATCCTTACAAACCTTCTGTATTGGCCCCAAAGCCCTAAAGAAGCGTGCCTGACGACGGCCTTTTCAACAGGGTCCTACCAACAGGCCTTATTGGGCCTTTTGGGTCCACAACCCTAAACCCTAAACTTTCCCTGAACCCTTAATCCTAAACCCTACAATCTCATGTCGAGCGGTGTTCAATCTCAGGGATTGGTGTTGAGTGAGAGTCCCTACGCGCCCACAGCCCTACAAAAAGCACCAATGCCCTAAGCCATCTTTCCTTCTCTTGCTCTTGCTCGACTTGGACAGCTGCACGTGCGAGGGTTTAGGAGTTTAGGGTTTGTCATGTTCCCCCGCGATGCTAACAGTCCCCAATAGGGATTCTTGTAGCCCCCGTATTATCATCCCTATTCAGGACTGCTAGTACAAGGGGGCACGTCTCAAGCCTAGGGTCTAGGGTTTGCGATCAGGGATTACCACGCCCTAGGCCCAGGCCCTAGGTTGCAGGTGAAGGAGGTGAACCCTAAGCCCTAAGCCCTAAGCCCTAAACCCCAAAATCTAAACCCTAAACCCTAAACCCTAAACCATAAACCCCAAACCCTAAACCCTAAACCCTAACCCAATGAGTCCAGAGGAAGGCAGGGCCTGGGTCTGCAAGTGCTGGACCACGGTCATGCTATGGCGCTTGAACTCCTTAGTGAGCTAGGAGGGGGCCAAGGTTACTTTAGGGTTTAGGGTTTAGGGTTTAGGGTTTAGGGTTTAGGGTTTAGGGTTTAGGGTTTAGGGTTTAGGGTTTAGGGTTTAGGGTTTAGGGTTTAGCGTTTAGGGCTTAGGGTTTAGGGTTTAGGGTTTAGGGTTTAGGGTTTAGGGTTTAGGGTTTAGGGTTGAGGGTCTAGGGTTTAGGGTTTAGGGTTTAGGGTTTAGGGCGAAGGTATAGGGGGCCCGAAGAAATGGAAGAGGGTTTGGGGGGTCATTATGGTATAAGTTTCAAGGGACCATAAGGGAATATTATTAGCAATTATTCCGACCCTATATTACTTGGGGTTGAGGCTTATAGGGTACGACCAGCGGCCGTCTTTCCAACAACACGGAGGGTGTAGGGCAGTTGGAGCACTGGAGGCTTTAGAAGGGTTTAGAGGGCTTTAGGGTTACCCAAAACCCGACAGCACCTAGCACGTGGACCCAGCACCCGATGCAAACTAGCATCTGCAAGCTCGCCGCCCTGCGCCGCAATCGAGTCTCGCATGACCTCACGACCCGAAAAGGACTCATCCAACATCCGAGTGCAACCCCCACCACCCCCCCCCCCCAGGTACCAGTAGGGTCTACCGTTCAGCGCATGAGATGAAAGTGCAAATCGTGCAATGTGGGCAGACTACAGCAAAAACAGCTCTCGACTAGAATGCGCCCATTGCTAAGTCTGAAGAACTACTTGAAGGTTCAGGATACTTGTAACCCCAATTTAAACCCCAACTGTAACTGCACTTTTATAAGCCCCTCTAAGCCCTCTTAGCAGGTTATACGCAGACATATCATTGGTGATATGAGTACCCATTAAACCTCCAATTAAGCCTTAAACTCGAAGCCCTGAAACCTTACCTCTAGGGTTTGGGGTTTGGGGTTCAGGGTTTAGGGTTGCGGGTTTAGGGTTTAGGGTTTAGGGTTTAGGGTTTAGGGTTTAGGGTTTAGGGTTTAGGGCTAGACCTCTGAGTCAGCTCAGCCCCGGAACATCCAGTTCGGCGCGCTGGTTGTGGCGCGAGTGGCTTGCCTGGCTCTCACAGGGCTTCAAAGGGGGGCTTTACGCAGAGTCCAGAAAGCCTCAGCTGACTAAACCTTTGGCCCCCAAACCCTAAAGCCCTAAAGCCCTAAAGCCCTAAAGCCCTAAAGCCCTAAAGCCCTAAAGCCCTAAAGCCCTAAAGCCCTAAAGCCCCAAAGCCCCAAAGCCCTCTCAACCCCTATACCCTATACCCTAAACCCTAAACACCCCCCCCCCCCCCCCAAAAAAAAAGCAGGTTTGCGCGGCTTTGGGGCCAAGGTTTTCAGCCTCCTGGCCTGCTGTTGCAACTCAGAGAGCCACTGGGCCTGGGCTTGTTCTACATGTGCCGAAGTTGCTTAGCGGTTTAGGGTGTAGGGTTTAGGATTTAATTCGTGGCTTTGGGGCTTAGGGCTCAGGAAGTAGGGTTTAGGAGTTTGGGTTTAGTATAGGGTTGAGGGCAGGGTTCAAGAATTAGGGTTTAGGGCTTGGCGTTTGGGAACTTGGTTTAGGGGTTCTACGGGAAAAATAAGGCTCACGGTCCAAGGCTCTAACAGCTCTCTCTGCCTTGGGGAAGGGGTTGCTGCTTGGCAGCTTCGTGTCTGTAGGGTTTAAGGAGTTTTGGGGGTTTAGGGTTTAAGCCTAAAACAGGGTCTTGGGGCTTTTTGGTGCCATGAGCCCGCGGGGGAATAGCACACGAGGAGCATAAGTGGAGGGAGCGACTGGATTCCCAAACACCCCCCCCCCCTGCTCCCGGGGCATTTGTCCCCCCCCCCACAGTTAGGATACTCTTGTCCCCGATATGCAGTAGCCCTAAACCCTACACCCGAAACCCCAAACACGCAAAACCGAAGCCCAAGTGTCGTAGGCCATGACGGTGGAATCCACATCATTGAGGGCCAGGGCGGACGGAGAACCAAAGCCAGGAGGACTGGCGGAGCCTCCCCGCTCGCCTGGAGGAGGGTTTGGGGTTTCGGGTTTAGGGTTCGGGGCTTAGGGTGGGTTTAGGGTTTGGGGTTTGGGGTTTGGGGTTTGGGGTTTGGGGTTTGGGGTTTGGGGTCTGGGGTTTGGGGTTTAGGGTCTGGGGTTTGGGGTCTGGGGTTTGGGATTTGGGGTTTGGGGTTTGGGGTTTCGGGTTTCGGGTTTCGGTTTGGGGTTTCGGGTTTGGGGCTTTGGGCTTTGGGCTTTGGGCGGGCTTTGGGCTTTGGGCTTTGGGCTTTGGGCTTTGGGCTTTGGGCGTTGGGCTTTGGGCTTTGGGCTTTGGGCTTTGGGCTTTGGGCTTTGGGCTTTGGGCTTTGGGCTTTGGGCTTTGGGCTTTGGGCTTTGGGCTTTGGGCTTTGGGCTTTGGGCTTTGGGCTTTGGGTTTTGGGGGGGCTTTGGAGGACAGTGTTCTGAAGTTCTGAAGCCGGCTACAGATTTGAGAGGTCTGCCACCGTGTGCAAGAGAGCTCTCTTATTGTTCCCTCCATCTCTTCATCTCTTCTATTGACCTCTCTGTCTTTATAGCTCGACCTTTCGACCTCTCACCTATCGACCTCTCTCCTTCCTTCTCTTCCTTTCTTTCGAAGGGCTCTGTATTGCTGTCTCCCTCCCTCACTAGGATCGAAAACTGCACCTATACGAGCACGCAGAGACCCGGAAAGCCACAAGTATACCGATAGACCCCGACGATTTAGGGCTCAGGGTTTAAAGAAAGCACTTAATAACTTCCTGATCCCTCAGCAAGGGCTGCTGGATCACACTATGTGGTGGGGTTGTGTCGATGTTACTTGTGAACATGCCCGAACAAGACGCGGCGTGCCCGAACAAGACCGCGGCGATTCTACTCAACACCCAACCCATTAACCTTTAAGCCCTAAACCATCACTAGCTGTCAACTGAGGCAGAAATCAATTTGAGCCCTACACTCGGCAAATCCGTCAAACCGTAGACCCTATACGCCCTCACACCAACCCTACAAGCCACATAAACCAATGCACCCGACAACCCTCCCCCCCCCGCCACCAGAACAGAACAAAAACCTCCCCAAACCCCACAACCACCAATCCACCGAATCCCCCCGACTCCAAGAATCTAGAACTCTAACAGCATCCCCTCGCCCCCAATTCATCCCACCCCGCCCTCCCCGCTCCCTCCTCTCCCCGAAAAAAAACAAACAAAAACCTCAACCTCAGACCCCAAACCCTGTCACCCCAGTCCCCCTCCACCTAGACCCTAAACCCTGCACCCTAAGCCCTAACCTAAGCCCTAAACCCTAAACCCTAAACCCTAAACCCTAAACCCTAAACCCTAAACCCTAAACCCTAAACCCTAAACCCTAAACCCTAAACCCCAAACCCCGCCTCCGCGCGCTTTGGGGCTCACCGGCCGCCGCAAGTCCATGGCGCGTCACAGGGTCGGCCGGAGCCGCCCTTCCCCCCCCACACGGAGGCTTCGAGGGGGTGGTACTAGCAGAGTTTCACAGAGTTGTATAGGGCTTCCAGGCTAGGTATTTAGGGGCTTTACAGGGCTCTTACGGCAGGTGTTTAGGGCCTAAATGTTTACGAGCAAGTAGAGTTTGGGATCTTAGGGTGTCGCAGATTTGGCAGGTGGTCGTCAAACCAAGTCACTCGGGTTTAGGGCTCATGGGTTGAGGGTTGAGGGTCTAGGGCTTACAGCAGCGCTTAAGGGGTTTGGAATTCAGAGTTTGAGTTTTGGGGTTTAGGGTTGGGTTTAGGGCGTTTAGGGTTTTAGGCGTTAGGGTTTCGGGCTTGCGGGGATCGATGAGTCTGCTGTAAGCCTTGTCTTCTGCGGGCGAAACCCATGCAGAACCGCAGCCGCCGGAGACCTCAACCCCTGAGACCAAAAGTCTTTAAGCCCAAACCCTGAACCCTAAGCTCCTGAATCCTAACACCCTAAGCCCTGAAACCCCAAACCCTAAGATCCTACCCCAACCTCTGTAAAGCCTCAAGCCCTTAATCATACGTCCCCGCTCGAACCACAGAATCTTGCAGAAGAAGTATTTCAGTGAGCCACGCAGACAATAATATTATGCGGGAGGAAAGAACCTGCAAGAAATCCTTTCTCAAGAGCGACCGCCGCGAGAGAAGCAAGACTCGTTCGCTCTGTAAGACCCTAAGTCTCATGTCGTGGTGTAACCGCTCAGGGTTTAGGGTTTAGGGTTTAGGGTTTAGGGTTTAGGGTATTTAGGGTCTTGGAATCTTTTAGAGTCGGAGGGGGAAAACGGGGTATGTAACCCGAATACTCCCCACTACTCCCTATGACTCGCTAAGTTTCCGAAGGTTCTCTAGCTACCTACGCCCCATGAACCCTCCCTCCCTGAAGGATCCTCCAAGAATCTCATGCCGGGTTAACCCTCTACAAGCCATACAGTTTTTTAGGTATCAAATACAAGCGGGACGTGGTTGACTTGAGGTGAAAATCCTGAAAGGCGTGTCAGGATATTGACTTCTACACGTAGACCTAGACCCGCATCCCTGGTGTTTACCCTAGCGCCCTAAACCCTAAACCCAGACACAACCTTAAATAACAGGCATGGGACTCCCCCTGGCATGATCTTCGTAAGAACATGTGGTTGACTATCTATCAACATTTTCCTGGAATCTCCAACTCCGCGACTCGCGACCCTTATCCCAGTCCCTACCGCAACCCCTAAAACTAAAACTCTAGAAACCTGCACCCCCAAATCCCAAAAAACCCTAAACGCCCAAAATCCCAAGGGCCCACAAATACCCTCAGCTAAGCCGGCTGTGGGGACTCCCAAGGCCGCAGCGGGTCGAGATTGAGCAGCACTGCCTTGGGAATCAGGGTGCTGAGGTTAGAGATGGGATCCTCGTGAAGAACCAAGAAGGGAACATGACAACTAGGCAATTGTGCCAAGGTCCTACCCAAAATCTGCAGAGTTTTTTTGGGGACCCCCTAAACCCTAAATCCAAAACCCTAAACCCTAAACCCTAAACCCGAAACCCTAAACCCTAAACCCCAAACCCCAAAACCCAACCCTAAACCCTTTAGGCCGGTCTGAGTCGTTCAAAGCCGAGAGAGCCCCTTCGTGGGCTTCTTCGAGTAGTTCCTACCGGACCCTAGAAGTCCCGAAGCCCTGGACCCTGAACTATGAAGGGTTTAGGTTAGGGTCCGCCGACCCTGGCGGCGTGTTGGATGGGAAAAGGAGGTGAAAACCTCCCTCTTGCCCTCCTTACCCCAAAACGCGGGGGGGGGGGGTACTCATGGACCAGAGGCGTTTTCGCACATCCCACCCCCCCTACCCCCCCCCCCAACCCCCCCTACCGCCCCCCCCACCCCCCCCTTACCCCCCCCCCCCCCCCCCCCCCCCCCCCCCCCCACCCCCCTACCCCCCCCCCCCAACGGGAACCGTAAACAAAATCACCAAAACCCCAAACCTTAAACTTGTTCTCCTGCGGGGTCGGCGGCTTGAGCCGGAGGCTCTTAAATTTAGGGTTTAGGGTGTAGGGTTTAGGGTTTTTAGGGTGTAGGCTTTAGGGTCTTCCTCCTATGAATGGACAGATTACGTAACCCTGAGCCACACATAGCTCGAGTGCCCTAAGCCTCCTCAGGGGCCTCCAGAAATCAGGCCCTGAGAATCCATCCTCCATAGTAGGAACCCACTTTTGCAGACATATTCCCACTATTGAACATGATCGGGTGTACATGTCGTGGGCTTGCATTTCGCAAGACACTAGCAATAGGTGGTGGTATCGCATTCGTAGAAGCATAAGTTGGCAGTGGATAGTACCTCCTTGCCTCGTCTCCCTCATTCCCAGCCCTGACATCTTCGAGGAAACCCGAAACCCTAAACCCTAAACCCTAAACCCTACACCCTAAACCCTAAACCCTAAACCCTAAACCCTAAACCCTAAACCCTAAAGTTCTGACATTCTATTGTACATGAGAGCCCGTCGCGTATTCTCGCACATTCATGTTTCTATAGCATATGACAATGCCATGGCGGCATTTTTGACATTGGACATGCTTGGCGTGTAGTGCTTGGAGGGGGTTCGGTCAGTTCAAGGCTAGAAGGAAGGAACCCCTCAAACCCTAAACCGCCAAACCGAAAGAAGAAGCCTAACCCCCACCCCACCTCCTTAAGCTCCGACCACCGCCCCGCTTGCTTTGGGAACTGCCGTTAGATATCTTGGAAGTCGAGGTAAGCACCCCAAAGTTCAAACGCAGCCTGAGGTGGGCGCAATCACCTGGTCCTTGCACAATCGCTGGGATATAGCCTCATGCGCCATCGTTGGGGTGGGGGGTTAGGCTTCTCCAAACGGGGTGCAAGGGCCTCATCTGGGTGCCCTTCTTTTGTTCAAGATTCCACCCTAACCCCCGAAACCGCCAGCTGTCGAGACAAGGATTCGAATGACTACGTAGGACTGAGACGTTAAGGTTGCCAGGATTCTGGGAATCTATAACGTTGGTCAGAGAGCGCTGCAAACTATGATGCCAGGACGCCACTCCTCCCAACGGCTTGTGGAGCTCCAAGACCACCCGTTTAGGGTTTACTGTTTAGGGTTTAGGGTTTAGGGACTCTGAAACCGATGTCTTACAGTCTTACAGCGTCAAATCAAAAACGCACAAATAACCCTCCCCCCCCCTCCCAACCCCCCTTGAACCCCAGTCCCTTACACCGAAGCCTCAAACCTCAAAGCCATCAACCCTAAAGATCCCACACAGGTCCGCCCCTCCCCCCCAAACCCTAAACCCTACGCCCCCTTGAAAGCCCTGTATGAGGCCCCCCTGAAGGCCTAAGGTTCAGGTTTGGGAACCCAAGAGCCTACATGGGGTTTAGGGTTTAGGGTTTAGGGTTTAGGGTTTAGGGTTTAGGGTTTAGGGTTTAGGGTTTAGGGTTTAGGGTTTAGGGTTTAAGGTTTAGGGTTTAGGGTTTAGGGTTTAGGGTTTAAGGCTTCTGATGCTCCAAGGGCTAAACTGCAAAACCCCCCCGACTCTCGAGTAGAGGGTGGCTAAGACGCTGACATGGCGCGTCTTCCCGGAGTAGAAGAAGCCTTCAAGGAGGGTAAAAGTCTGGAGGCCTAAGAATCCCCTATACTATAGTCAACCCCCTAAACCCTAAACCCTAAACCCTAAACCCTAAACCCTAAACCCTAAACCCTAAACCCTAAACCCTATACAAGGGCCTTTTTAAGGGGGTATGAGAGCCCATCCTGGTTCAAGGAGGGGAGTCTGGGGGTTTGGGGCTTGGGGCTATGAGTTTGGGGAATTCCTGCGGCCACTTGCGTTACATTGTCGTGAAGTTCGGCTTCGTTCGATAAGGCCCGACTTTGCGCAACCATGCTCCCGAAGTGGTTGTCCAAGATCGTTCGATAAGGCCAGAGATTCCGCAACAATGCTCCGGAGGTCGTTGTGGAAGATCGTTCGAAAAGGCACTGTTGGGAGCTTCAGGTTTCTTTTTGGAGGGGAGGCAGGCGGGGGGAGGGCTACTTGGGCTTTTGGGGGGGGGGGGGGTGTGCAGCTTAAATAGGGTTTATTTGGAAGCTGGCACTCGTGTTCACAAGAGGAAAAAAGGCCCCAAAACGTATACTTATTTACAAGAGCCAACTTCCAAATAGACCCTATTTTAGGTCCTAGGGGGGGTCCCAGGCCTGAATTAAATATGAAGGCCCCGATTTAAATATGAATATTTAATTCTGGAGCTTCATATTTAAATTATTTAATTCGGGCCCGGGAATTAAATAATTTAAATAATTTAAATAATTTAAATAATTTAAATAATTTAAATAATAATTTAAATAATTTAAATAATTTAAATCCTGGAGGGGGGGGGGGCGGGCCTCCTCCCGCAGGAGGAATTAAATAATTTAAATATGAAGGCCCCGAATTAAATATTAATATTTAATTCGGAGCCTTCATATTTAAATTATTTAATTCTTCCTGCGGGAGGAGGCCCGGCCCCCCCCCCCTCCAGGATTTAAATTATTTAAATTATTTAAATTATTTAAATTATTTAAATTATTTAAATTATTTAAATTATTTAGATTATTTAAATTATTTAAATTATTTAATTCCCGGGCCCGAATTAAATAATTTAAATATGAAGCTCCCGAATTAAATATTCATATTTAAATCGTGGCCTTCATATTTAAATTATTTAAATCGGGCCCGGAAATTAAATAATTTAAATAATTTAAATAATTTAAATAATTTAAATAATTTAAATAATTTAAATCTGGGAGGCCCGAATTAAATATTAATATTAATTCGGGGCCTTCATATGTAAATTATTTAATCTTCCTGGGCGAGGAGCCCGCCCACCCCCCCCCCTCCAGGATTAATTATTTAAATTATTTAATTCCCGGGCCCGAATTAAATAATTTAAATATGAAGCTCCCGAATTAAATATTCATATTTAAACCGTGGCCTTCATATTTAAATTATTTAAATCGGGCCCGGCAATTAAAAAATTTAAATAGTTTAAATAATTTAAATAATTTAAATAATTTAAATAATTTAAATTATTTAAATCCGGGAGGGGGGGGGGCCGGGCCTCCTTTTGCAGGAGGAATTAAATAATTTAAATATGAAGGCCCCGAATTAAATATTCATATTTAAATCGAGGCCTTCATATTTAAATTATTTAATTCCTCCTGGGGGAGGAGGCCCCCCCCCCCCTCCAGGATTTAAATTATTTAAATTATTTAAATTATTTAAATTATTTAAATTATTTAATTCCCGGGCCCGAATTAAATAATTTAAATATGAAGCTCCAGAATTAAATATTAATATTTAAATCGGGGCCTTCATATTTAATTCAGGCCTGGGACCCCCCCTAGGACCTAAAATAGGGTCTATTTGGAAGTTGGCTCTTGTAAATAAGTATACGTTTTGGGGCCTTTTTTCCTCTTGTGAACACGAGTGCCAGCTTCCAAATAAACCCTAGTTGAAGAGCACACCCCCCCCCCCCCCCCCAAGATCTACACCCTCCTTGTCTACACTACTCTTCTGCTTGCTTCCATGCACTTGTGTACAAATAGCGCCCGCCGAAAACACGGTGAATACCGATAAAATACGTGACACATCGTGCATGCAAAATGTATATCAATCTGCAACCGAATTTCGGCTTTAAAATTATATGACCTTCTGGTGGAGAAGAGAGCGGGGTGCTCCTCGCACTCACCATCTTTGAAGCACATGTAGCCCCAGCCTGTCTTGAAGTCCTTGATGTGATCCGCACATGGCTGGGCCTGCTGCGCTCTGTCGTAGAGCATCAATGGAAGCCGCTCCTTTTTGGTTTCCTGGAAATACTGTTCCACCGCAGAAACTGCGGCCGCGCAGGCCGCGATCATCAGCAGGTCGACACCACCATCCACAATACTCCTAAGGCCAAAAATCCTGGAAGGTATAGCAGTCTTGCTGTTAGCACCTTAAGAAACTTGTGTTTTTTTCGTGTTTTTCCTGCGGTCCCAGTATCCTTCATTGCTCACCCGAAGCAAGCTGAAAAAAGGAATTCGTACTAAACCGACAAAACCGGTAGGTACTTAGTATTGAATGTCTATGCAAAGAATATTGCATTGGTGCGCTTTAAAGATGTTCTACATGTTTCACTAGTCGTCAATTTGCCTATTTGATCAACATTTCGCTTGGAAGAATCGCTATTTCTTTAGAAAAAGAACGAATTGCTTAAGAACAAGGGGGGTCGGACTGCAGACTCCTTCATGGCCGCAGCTTCCGCCACGGACCCCCAGCGGCGACGCACCTGCGCGCGAGCGACCGAGTGTCTGACAAAACTTCCGTCGCAGACCCTCAAGGGCTGAGCTTCCAACGGCCCTCTCGATTTGTTCCACGTCCCAGTCCTTGCCGTCGTTGGCAAGATCACGCGCTTGCGACAAGACCTCTCTCGCAAGTGGGTCAGCTTACAGAACGAACCCCAAGACTGCGACGGTGCGTTAGAGTCACTCAATATAGAGCGCTAGGGGGCACCGCAAGTGTGATCCACGCCATGACCTGCAAACTCGGCTCTACACGACCAAAACTATATGCACTTGAATGGACAAGGCGCGCTGCGGAGGTCGACGACTGAGGACAGGACGGGCTTGTGGACAAAGGAACGGTGTCGCAAAGGCTGTAAAGCAAGAGAAGTGCAGCCGCGAGTTCTCAGGGAGAGGCTGCAAGCTGTGATGAGTATAACATAGCAAAATGCAAACAGCTCGCTCTCAGGCTCCCACATGCTCCCACTGCCTCGGGTTGTAACCTCGAAATCAGAGCACAGTGCGCAGGAGTTCTTGCATGCTTCTGCGTCGGCCGCGAATCTTGCTAGAGCCCTTCTCCCTGTAGGGCCGAAGCGGCACTCGGACAATGGTGGTCTCCCTCACGCAGGTCATGCGGCTCCAGTGGCCGCAGAGGGCGTTGTTCTCGTTCTCCGCGCGGAGTTCCCAGCTCAGGAAGCCCTTATGAATCAGTACGTGGACCTGCGCACGGGCGAAGTACGTACTCGCGCAGATGCAACTTAGTGACCTAATGCTTGAGATGACTCAGCCTACCTCCGCGCCCAACACCAATCCACCCAGGCCCAGCGTGACCCGCACGGTTTTGCGGGAAGGCGCCTTCGTGAACTTGCGCGCGCTTTTGATCACAGGCATGACCTTGGGAGTCAGGCATGACAATTCAGTAGCTCATATCACGACGTGATGTCCAGCTCACGCGCCTTAGCCAAGGAGCTGTGAGTGGCGGCAGGAAGGATGCAAAGCAACGCTGCTGAGCAAGACGCTTCAAGGAAACGGGTGGTACCTTCAAGCACTGCCAGATACTATGTCCGAACCATCTGAACGCTAAGTCTTTTTGTCTTTCATTTTGTGACGATGCCGTTACTTGCCCGTAGGGCACGCAAAAAAGGCAAAGCATTTTGTAAAAAAAGGGCACGGCTGAAATTGCCAGGATCCGTGTCTTCCGAGATTTTGCGTCTCGCCGATACTACGCCCTGGCTAACTCAATCTTAAGATTGGGCTTCCGTGGCTGCCTAGCATACTCGGCAGACTCCGATCGAAAAGCAGGTATAATTTTGCTAAAACTTGCCATGGGCAAAAAGAATCGTTTTTGTCAGGGGACTAAGCAGGCAGCCTGTTCGGCATGGCCGGCTGGTGTATCGAAACACCTGAAAACCCAAAAGTCCAAACTTCGACAGGGATTCTCCCGAGGTTTTCGGATTTATGAATTTCGGAGAACTATGATCTTCACGAGGAAATAATAGGTGTCTAAGAAATTATGTGCATTTTTGAGCTTGTCTGTGTGAATTGTGTGTTTTAGACATAATATATTCTGTACAAGTGGTATATAAATAGTGCGTGAGTAGTGTTTTTGATTATTATGTAATGAAAACTGTTTTGTTATAGTCAAATCTGGTACACATAATCGTTGTGCTCCAGTCGTCTTCGTTGAAAACTCTACGTTTCTAGGAAAATTATGTATTTGTAAGCTTGTCGGTGCTGTTTAAGAGTTCTACGTTTCTAGGAGAACTGTGCGCTTGTAAGCTTCTCTATGCGAACTGTGCGTTTTAGACATAAGGCTAGGATACTTCACTAGCCTCTTTCATATGGTCTTAATTCAATATTGTTGCCGCACTAGGTATTTAGACAAGTAAGTATTTGCCTGGGCTTGGGACAAGCACTGCTTCTCCAGAAACAGAACGAATTGCTTAGCAAAACGCTTTGTCTATGAAATTGCAGTATTTGTCCAGATTGCCGAGAACAATCCCTATATTTTGTACTAGAAGGAACAAAAGCTAGGATAGTTCACTCGCATCTTTCATATGGTATTAGTTGAATTTGCCTAGTACAGGCACTGTGTATCCAAAAAAGCACAGTACCCTAGGTTTGTGGGCATGCGCTATTTCCCCACAAGACAAAAACAAATCAGACAAACCAAAAACTTACAAACCAAAAACACCAAAACCAAAAAAAACTCAAAACAACAAGAACAACAGAACAACCATCTTTTTGAGACTCTTGGAAAGACGAAACAAAAAAAACACAAACCAAACAACCAAAACCAAAAACGACCAAACAAACATAAACATTGTTGCGAGACTCTTGGGCGAAGGGAATCACTACCCCTTGACGTCAAGAGCTCGGAAATCTTGGTCTTTTTTGTCTTGGCTTTTGGAATCCCGATTTTGGTGGCTTTGTATCTCTACTTTTTTGGGGTTCTGGAAACCTGTAACCGTAGATCTTGGGAGGGGGGCGAGCAATATATATATATATATATATGTATATACATATATGTAATTATGTATTTATTTATTGAGATATATATATACATATATATATATAGAGATAGGCTAAGCCCTAAACCCCAAACCCCCAAACCCATAACCATCTACAGCTCCCGAGGATCCTCCGTGTCATACGACTCCTCCAACAGCTGGCGAAACTCAGCGGATGTGAGCCTAGGTCGCAACCCAATACGGTTTAGGGTTTAGGGTTTAGGGTTTAGGGTTTAGGGTTTAGGGCTTAGGGCTTAGGGCTTAGGGCTTAGGGCTTAGGGTTACAAAACCAATGGTGCCCTTTTTGCTGGGGGAGCTGCGGTGGGTTTTGAAGGGAACCTCAACCCGTAACCCCAAACCCTAAAAACCCCAGAAACCCAAACCCTAAGCCCAAAAACCCTAAACCCTAAACCCCACACCCTAAACCCCTTTGAAAGGGAACAAGGATGGTACTATGGGCATCCTAGGCGCTGTTTCACGTGCTTCGTGGCGCACTCGGCAAGCAAAGGCACGGCTTCGTCAAAGGGTAGCCGGCTCAAGGTGGAAGGAAACATTGTGCATGCCTAGCTTTGGGGTTTGGCGTTTAGGGTTTAGGGTTTGGGGTGTACGGTGTAGGGTGTAGGGTTTAGGTTGAAAACGATCCGAAAAAGTCATCCTAAATCTCCTCTTGAAGCGAAAATGCAAAACATCTCAAGACTCTACCCAGATGCTGCCTCGACAATTGGAAGCTGAACCTTCTTGCCAACGGAGCACTGGGACAGCATCCGGGTCGTCAGAATTACTTGGCCCAGGTTGTTTAGTCGCAGTAGGTCGGATGGGAAGCGCCTAACTCCAGCTTCCGCAGCCTGCTCGGTGGAGCAGAGGCCCCAATAGTCCTCGATGCTGCATCGGACCTCTTCCGGAAGAGCCTGGAATAGTCCCAGGGGTGGCTGCGGGGACGCTCGGTAGGGGCGCCGCGGCTGCGCTTCCTCGGTCTCCGGCTGTTCTGGTGCAGCCGTGGCCTCAGTGACTGCCCCACTCCGCTTGGAAAGCACGGCCACGAAGAAGCCACCGTGGTGCGCGTCCACGCTGGTGGGCAGCACTCGGCGGCACTTTCGAAGCTGCTCCGCCGCAGGGCCAGCAGGAGGGAACATGGATGCCGCGGCCCACTTCTTGGGCTCTGAGCATGCAGAAAGCTCCTCATAGGAGGAATACATCTTGCCAGTTCTCCTTGGGATAGCCCAGTAACCATCTTACAATAAGGCTACCCTTTTGGGGTTGGTTACCTTATGAATTAACCTTGAAAACCCCCCCCCCCCCCCCCCCCCCCAAAAAAAAACAAAAAAAAAGGAAAAGGCAAAAGAGGGTACCACTGGGCTACCACGTCTCTCAAAGTGCATATCTGGCACCTTCCAGGTCTGCAGCCCTTCCTGGAATTCGGGCCCTTCCGCCTTGGTAGCCCAGCAACCATGTTAAAATAGGGGTACCCTTTCTTGGGGTTGTTTACTGTATAAGGGAACCCTAAACCCTAAACCCTAAACTCTAAACCCTAAACCCCAAACCCCAAACCTTAAACCCTAAACCCTAAACCCCAAACCCTAAACCCTAAACCCAAAAAAAGTACCACTGGGCTACGAAGCCGCAGCCCATGACTCGACAGCTGCACTCGGGAATTCGCTCAGCAGCGCGGCGACGACGGCCTCATCCTCTACCTTGGAGACTGTAGGATCAAGAGGTTTATGTTGTGTTTAGGGTTTAGGGTTTAGGGTTTAGGGTTTAGGGTTTAGGGTTTGGGGTTTAGGGTTTAGGGCTTAGGGCTTAGGGTTTAGGGTTTAGGGTTTCGGGTTTCAGGTTGTCGCATGCAGAAACAAACAACCACACACGAACCCAAATGGGGTTCTATAGTGTAGGGTATGTGCTCCCAATTTTGAGGTACGAGTAGCATGATAGTAGCCCAATTTCAAGGTCTATTTTGGTTCCCAAGGTGCTGGGTTCAACGAGCAGGTGGAGTAGACGAGGCGCCCGCCTGCTTCGAGGCATTCGAAGCCTCGGCGAAGCAGGCCTGCGGGTTGCCAAAAATCTTTCACCCAAGAGGAATTCCTAGGAATACACAGGGTGCCCCTTTTCGGGGGCTTTTAAAGGGGAACCTGGACCCTTTTCACACCTGAACCCCGGAAAAAGGGAATAAGGGCCTAGACTTCTCTGGGCCGGAGAGTTACTGTAAGGGGACCTTATTCTCCACAAACCCTAAACCCTAAACTCTAAACCGTAAACCCTAAACCCTAAACCCTAAACCCTAAACCCTAAACCTCCCCGGGCCTAGCTGGAGTGTGTGCAGGGTCAGCGCTTCGCCCACGCACCACGCCCGCCAGTTTCCCGGATTCTTCCGCAGCGTCCCATCCCCAGAGCAGGGCGCATCAACCAAGACTTTCTGGAACTTGATCTTGTAGCCATTCCGGCGCCGAAGGGAGGGAAACTTCCGTCCATCGCAGTTTGTGACCAGGAGGCTCTGCTTTCCTTGCCGTCTGCAGCGCTGGGCCACCACCACCGCGCGGGGACGCGAGTAGTCATTCGCAACCAGGAGACCTCCCCCCTTGCCTTTTTCAACCGCCTCCTTGGTAGCCATCTCCTGTAAATAGGGTACCCTTTTTTGGGGGTTGGTTACCTATATAAGGGAACCTTGA
>CAJNDS010002697.1:260000-280715 GCA_905221605.1 Symbiodinium natans | reverse complement strand
AATGAAATCAATTTTTCAATTCCCCGATACTAAATCACGAGCCCGGGCCTCCCCCTCAACACTAAATTACGAGCCCGGGCCTCCCCCCAATACTGAATTACGAGCGCGGGCCTCCCCCCAATACTAAAGTACGAGCCGGGGAATTAAATAATTTAAATAATTTTAATGCCCGGACGCCCCCCCTGGGGCATTTAAATTATTTAAATTATTTAAACTATTTAAATTATTTAAATTATTTAATTCCTGACCCCCCAACCCCGACCCGCAAATGTTGTTCCTACCCTTTTCCGTTGTGTGTGGTATTTGCAGGACTTTTGCAGGGTGCCAAGGGGATCCCGGCAAATTTTGACCCGCAAATGTTGTTCCTACCCTTTTGCGTTTTGTGTGGTATTTGCAGGACTTCTGCAGGGTGCCAAGGGAATCCCGGCAAATTTTGACCCGCAAATGTTGTTCCTACACTATTCCGATTTGTGTGGCATTTGCAGGACTTTCGCAGGGTGCCAAGGGGATCCCGGCAAATTTTGACCCGCAAGTGTTGTTCCTACCCTTTTCCGTTTTGTGTGGCATTTGCAGGACTTTTGCAGGGTGCCAAGGGGATCCCGGCAAATTTTGACCCGCAAATGTTGTTCCTACCCTTTTTCGTTTTGTGTGGTATTTGCAGGACTTTTGCAGGGTGCCAAGGGAATCCCGGCAAATTTTGACCCGCAAATGTTGTTCCTACCCTATTCCGGTTTGTGTGGCATTTGCAGGACTTTTGCAGGGTGCCAAGGGGATCCCGGCAAATTTTGACCCGCAAATGTTGTTCCTACCCTTTTCCGTTTTGTGTGGCATTTGCAGGACTTTTGCAGGGTGCCAAGGGGGTCCCGGCAAATTTTGACCCGCAAATGTTGTTCCTACCCTTTTTCGTTTTGTGTGGTATTTGCAGGACTTTTGCAGGGTGCCAAGGGGATCCCGGCAAATTTTGACCCGCAAATGTTGTTCCTACCTTTTTCCGTTTTGTGTGGTATTTGCAGGACTTTTGCAGGGTGCCAAGGGGATCCCGGCAAATTTTGACCCGCAAATGTTGTTCCTACCCTTTCCGTTTTGTGTGGCATTTGCAGGACTTTTGCAGGGTGCCAAGGGGATCCCGGCAAATTTTGACCCGCAAATGTTGTTCCTACCCTTTTCCGTTTTGTGTGGCATTTGCAGGACTTTTGCAGGGTGCCAAGGGGATCCCGGCAAATTTTGACCCGCAAATGTTGTTCCTACCCTTTTCCGTTTTGTGTGGTATTTGCAGGACTTTTGCAGGGTGCCATGGGGATCCCGGCAAATTTTGACCCGCAAATGTTGTTCCTACCCTTTTCCGTTTTGTGTGGTATTTGCAGGACTTTTGCAGGGTGCCAAGGGGATCCCGGTCTCCTGTCTTCATTTCTCCTCCATGATTTTCATTGCTTCTCCCATGAAAATTGCTTCCTTTTGATCTCTCCTCTCTCCTTTCTCTCTCCCTTCTCTTCTCTTGTTCTCTTTTGAATCTCAAAATCACACCAAAGGAAGCTTCTTTTCCTTATTGAATGAAAAAGAAAAAGAAGAAAAGAGATAGGTAAAGACACTGAAGAGCTCCACTGCCTATTGTTTCATTCCCTTTCCTCTCTTTCTATGTGTTGTTTCCTTGTCGTTTCAGAAAGCTAGCAAAATAAGAGCAAGGGGGCTTCCTGAAGAGGAGAGAGGGCACCTATTTTTTTAATTATAGAGGGGAAAGCGAGAGACAAGGAAGGGAGAGATGATAGATAAAGAAGAGTGCTATCCGTCTCCTTGTTTCTTGTGTCTTCTCTTCTTTTCAGTTCATCATATTCCTCTTTTCGGCCTGTCTCTTCTGCTCTTTTCCTTACCCTTCTCCTTTTCAAGTTCTTCCAATTTAGTTTTTCTGTTTCGAAAAGAAAGAGGGAAGGGAGAGAGAAGGGCGAGAGGATAGATAAAGAAGAGTGCCATCTTCTTTGCGCCTTGTTTTGTCTCTCCATCTTCTTTGTTCATCTCTCTTCTATTCTTTTCTTGGCTCTTCCCATTAGAATTGTGTTCCTTTTATCTCTCCTCTCTCCTTCTCTTTCCCTTGTCTTCTCCTGTTCCCCTTTAAATGACAAAAACACAAGAAAGGAAGAAGAGGGGAATGGAGGCCCTTTTCCGGTATTCTCCTGTTGCAATGAATAAGGAAAAGAGCATAGGAGATAAGGAAGGGAATTGAAAAGAAAATGGGCGATCGGGTGTCCTTTTTGCTAGTTTTCTGCATCTTCAAGGAAGAAAAAAGGACACCCACCCAAGAAGGAAAAGTAACTTAAGAGATAGGGAGGAAATTGAAGAGCTCCTCTCTTTACCTAGTCATTCCCTGTCCTCTCTTCTTATCTGTTGTTTGTCTTATTCGCTTCAAAAAGCAAAATAAGGGAAAGGCGATTTCCTGAAGAGGAAGAAGGGCGCCTACCTGTGAATAGCAAGATTGATTTTTTCTAATTAGGGAGAGACTTGCCCCGCCTGAGCCTCCCTGGCCTGCTTGTTGTGGCCACATACAGTTGCGCTTCCAGCAAAATGGCATCCTTGTTATCTCGTCTCACTTCTCTTTCCCTTCTCTCCTTCTGTTTCCTTTTGACTGATAAACCACAAGAAAGGAACTTGTGTGATAAGGCAGTGGAAGGGTAAGCAGAGGGTGACTCCTGGCGCGTGGACCGGTCCATACTTCATCATACCCCTCCTCTCGGCCTATCTCTTCTGTTCCTTTCCTTACCCTTCTCCTTCTCATAGTTCTTCCTTTTTGTTTTCTTATTTCGAAAAGAAAGAGGGAAGGGAGAGAGAAGGGAGAGAGGATAGATAAAGAAGAGTGCCATCTTCTCTGCGCCTTGTTTTGTCTCTCCCACTTCTCTATTCATCTCTCTTCTATTCTTTTCTTTGCTCTTCCCATTAACAATGCAATCCTTTTGTCTCTCCTCTCTCCTTCTCTCTCCCTTCTCTTCTCCTGTTCCCCTTTAAATGACAAAAGCGCAAGAAAGGAAGAACAAGAGGGGAATGGAGGCCATGCTCCTTTCTTTTCCAATGGATGGGGAAAGCGAGCGGGGTTGGCTCCTTGTCCGTAGACCCTCCCCATGCTGCAGCAAATCCCTCCTCTCGCCCTATCGCCTCTGTTCTTTTCCTTGTTCCCAAATGGAAAAAGAAAACGGGTTCCTTTACATGTTCATTGTTCTTCCTTTTGTTTTTATTTGAAAGGGAAAGATAAGAAAGAGAGGAAAGAAGAAAACGAGCACCATCTTCTCTTTGCCTGATTTTGCACCTCCCTCTCCTGTCTTCATTTCTCTTCCATGATTTTCATTGCTCTTCCCATGAAAATTGCTTCCTTTTGATCTCTCCTCTCCCCTTTCTCTCTCCCTTCTCTTCTCTTGTTCTCTTTTGAATCTCAAAATCACACCAAAGGAAGCTTCTTTTCCTTATTGAATGAAAAAGAAAAATAAGAAAAGAGATAGGTAAAGACACTGAAGAGCTCCACTGCCTATTGTTTCATTCCCTTTCCTCTCTTTCTATGTGTTGTTTCCTTGTCGTTTCAGAAAGCTAGCAAAATAAGAGCAAGGGGGCTTCCTGAAGAGGAGAGAGGGCACCTATTTTTTTAATTATAGAGGGGAAAGCGAGAGACAAGGAAGGGAGAGATGATAGATAAAGAAGAGTGCTATCCGTCTCCTTGTTTCTTGTGTCTTCTCTTCTTTTCAGTTCATCATATTCCTCTTTTCGGCCTGTCTCTTCTGCTCTTTTCCTTACCCTTCTCCTTTTCAAGTTCTTCCAATTTAGTTTTTCTGTTTCGAAAAGAAAGAGGGAAGGGAGAGAGAAGGGCGAGAGGATAGATAAAGAAGAGTGCCATCTTCTTTGCGCCTTGTTTTGTCTCTCCATCTTCTTTGTTCATCTCTCTTCTATTCTTTTCTTGGCTCTTCCCATTAGAATTGTGTTCCTTTTATCTCTCCTCTCTCCTTCTCTTTCCCTTGTCTTCTCCTGTTCCCCTTTAAATGACAAAAACACAAGAAAGGAAGAAGAGGGGAATGGAGGCCCTTTTCCGGTATTCTCCTGTTGCAATGAATAAGGAAAAGAGCATAGGAGATAAGGAAGGGAATTGAAAAGAAAATGGGCGATCGGGTGTCCTTTTTGCTAGTTTTCTGCATCTTCAAGGAAGAAAAAAGGACACCCGCCCAAGAAGGAAAAGTAACTTAAGAGATAGGGAGGAAATTGAAGAGCTCCTCTCTTTACCTAGTCATTCCCTGTCCTCTCTTCTTATCTGTTGTTTGTCTTATTCGCTTCAAAAAGCAAAATAAGGGAAAGGCGATTTCCTGAAGAGGAAGAAGGGCGCCTACCTGTGAATAGCAAGATTGATTTTTTCTAATTAGGGAGAGACTTGCCCCGCCTGAGCCTCCCTGGCCTGCTTGTTGTGGCCACATACAGTTGCGCTTCCAGCAAAATGGCATCCTTGTTATCTCGTCTCACTTCTCTTTCCCTTCTCTCCTTCTGTTTCCTTTTGACTGATAAACCACAAGAAAGGAACTTGTGTGATAAGGCAGTGGAAGGGTAAGCAGAGGGTGACTCCTGGCGCGTGGACCGGTCCATACTTCATCATACCCCTCCTCTCGGCCTATCTCTTCTGTTCCTTTCCTTACCCTTCTCCTTCTCATAGTTCTTCCTTTTTGTTTTCTTATTTCGAAAAGAAAGAGGGAAGGGAGAGAGAAGGGAGAGAGGATAGATAAAGAAGAGTGCCATCTTCTCTGCGCCTTGTTTTGTCTCTCCCACTTCTCTATTCATCTCTCTTCTATTCTTTTCTTTGCTCTTCCCATTAACAATGCAATCCTTTTGTCTCTCCTCTCTCCTTCTCTCTCCCTTCTCTTCTCCTGTTCCCCTTTAAATGACAAAAGCGCAAGAAAGGAAGAACAAGAGGGGAATGGAGGCCATGCTCCTTTCTTTTCCAATGGATGGGGAAAGCGAGCGGGGTTGGCTCCTTGTCCGTAGACCCTCCCCATGCTGCAGCAAATCCCTCCTCTCGCCCTATCGCCTCTGTTCTTTTCCTTGTTCCCAAACGGAAAAAGAAAACGGGTTCCTTTACATGTTCATTGTTCTTCCTTTTGTTTTTATTTGAAAGGGAAAGATAAGAAAGAGAGGAAAGAAGAAAACGAGCACCATCTTCTCTTTGCCTGATTTTGCACCTCCCTCTCCTGTCTTCATTTCTCTTCCATGATTTTCATTGCTCTTCCCATGAAAATTGCTTCCTTTTGATCTCTCCTCTCCCCTTTCTCTCTCCCTTCTCTTCTCTTGTTCTCTTTTGAATCTCAAAATCACACCAAAGGAAGCTTCTTTTCCTTATTGAATGAAAAAGAAAAAGAAGAAAAGAGATAGGTAAAGACACTGAAGAGCTCCACTGCCTATTGTTTCATTCCCTTTCCTCTCTTTCTATGTGTTGTTTCCTTGTCGTTTCAGAAAGCTAGCAAAATAAGAGCAAGGGGGCTTCCTGAAGAGGAGAGAGGGCACCTATTTTTTTAATTATAGAGGGGAAAGCGAGAGACAAGGAAGGGAGAGATGATAGATAAAGAAGAGTGCTATCCGTCTCCTTGTTTCTTGTGTCTTCTCTTCTTTTCAGTTCATCATATTCCTCTTTTCGGCCTGTCTCTTCTGCTCTTTTCCTTACCCTTCTCCTTTTCAAGTTCTTCCAATTTAGTTTTTCTGTTTCGAAAAGAAAGAGGGAAGGGAGAGAGAAGGGCGAGAGGATAGATAAAGAAGAGTGCCATCTTCTTTGCGCCTTGTTTTGTCTCTCCATCTTCTTTGTTCATCTCTCTTCTATTCTTTTCTTGGCTCTTCCCATTAGAATTGTGTTCCTTTTATCTCTCCTCTCTCCTTCTCTTTCCCTTGTCTTCTCCTGTTCCCCTTTAAATGACAAAAACACAAGAAAGGAAGAAGAGGGGAATGGAGGCCCTTTTCCTGTATTCTCCTGTTGCAATGAATAAGGAAAAGAGCATAGGAGATAAGGAAGGGAATTGAAAAGAAAATGGGCGATCGGGTGTCCTTTTTGCTAGTTTTCTGCATCTTCAAGGAAGAAAAAAGGACACCCGCCCAAGAAGGAAAAGTAACTTAAGAGATAGGGAGGAAATTGAAGAGCTCCTCTCTTTACCTAGTCATTCCCTGTCCTCTCTTCTTATCTGTTGTTTGTCTTATTCGCTTCAAAAAGCAAAATAAGGGAAAGGCGATTTCCTGAAGAGGAAGAAGGGCGCCTACCTGTGAATAGCAAGATTGATTTTTTCTAATTAGGGAGAGACTTGCCCCGCCTGAGCCTCCCTGGCCTGCTTGTTGTGGCCACATACAGTTGCGCTTCCAGCAAAATGGCATCCTTGTTATCTCGTCTCACTTCTCTTTCCCTTCTCTCCTTCTGTTTCCTTTTGACTGATAAACCACAAGAAAGGAACTTGTGTGATAAGGCAGTGGAAGGGTAAGCAGAGGGTGACTCCTGGCGCGTGGACCGGTCCATACTTCATCATACCCCTCCTCTCGGCCTATCTCTTCTGTTCCTTTCCTTACCCTTCTCCTTCTCATAGTTCTTCCTTTTTGTTTTCTTATTTCGAAAAGAAAGAGGGAAGGGAGAGAGAAGGGAGAGAGGATAGATAAAGAAGAGTGCCATCTTCTCTGCGCCTTGTTTTGTCTCTCCCACTTCTCTATTCATCTCTCTTCTATTCTTTTCTTTGCTCTTCCCATTAACAATGCAATCCTTTTGTCTCTCCTCTCTCCTTCTCTCTCCCTTCTCTTCTCCTGTTCCCCTTTAAATGACAAAAGCGCAAGAAAGGAAGAACAAGAGGGGAATGGAGGCCATGTTCCTTTCTTTTCCAATGGATGGGGAAAGCGAGCGGGGTTGGCTCCTTGTCCGTAGACCCTCCCCATGCTGCAGCAAATCCCTCCTCTCGCCCTATCGCCTCTGTTCTTTTCCTTGTTCCCAAACGGAAAAAGAAAACGGGTTCCTTTACATGTTCATTGTTCTTCCTTTTGTTTTTATTTGAAAGGGAAAGATAAGAAAGAGAGGAAAGAAGAAAACGAGCACCATCTTCTCTTTGCCTGATTTTGCACCTCCCTCTCCTGTCTTCATTTCTCTTCCATGATTTTCATTGCTCTTCCCATGAAAATTGCTTCCTTTTGATCTCTCCTCTCTCCTTTCTCTCTCCCTTCTCTTCTCTTGTTCTCTTTTAAATCTCAAAATCACACCAAAGGAAGCTTCTTTTCCTTATTGAATGAAAAAGAAAAAGAAGAAAAGAGATAGGTAAAGACACTGAAGAGCTCCACTGCCTATTGTTTCATTCCCTTTCCTCTCTTTCTATGTGTTGTTTCCCTTGTTGTTTCAGAAAGCTAGCAAAATAAGGGCAAGGGGGCTTCCTGAAGAGGAGAGGGCACCTATTTGTTTTAATTATAGAGGGAAAAGCGAGAGACAAGGAAGGGAGAGATGATAGATAAAGAAGAGTGCTATCCGTCTCCTTGTTTCTTGTGTCTTCTCTTCTTTTCAGTACCCCTCCAGAAAATTCAAATGGCCTCCTTGTTGTCTCTCCTCTCTCACTTCCCTTGCCCTTCTCTCCTTCTGTTACCTTTTAACTAATAAAACACAAGAAAGGAACTTGTATGATAAAGCAGTGGAAGGGTAAGCAGAGGGTGACTCCTTGCGCGTGGACCTTGCCCATACTTCATCATATCCCTCTTTTCGGCCTGTCTCTTCTGCTCTTTTCATTACCCTTCTCCTTTTCAAGTTCTTCCTTTTTAGTTTTTCTGTTTCGAAAAGAAAGAGGGAAGGGAGAGAGAAGGGAGAGAGGATAGATAAAGAAGAGTGCCATCTTCTTTGCGCCTTGTTTTGTCTCTCCATCTTCTTTGTTCATCTCTCTTCTATTCTTTTCTTGGCTCTTCCCATTAAAATTGTGTTCCTTTTATCTCTCCTCTCTCCTTCTCTTTCCCTTCTCTTCTCCTGTTCCCCTTTAAATGACAAAAACACAAGAAAGGAAGAACAAGAGGGGAATGGAGGCCCTTTTCCTGTATTCTCCTGTTGCAATGAATAAAGAAAAAAGGATAGGAGATAAGGAAGGGAATTGAGGAGCTCCTTTCGCTACTTTCTTATGCCCTTTCCTTTGTATCTACCACACAAAAACACGACTCTCAGCTTCCAAATAAACCCTATTTAAGCCACCCACGGGGGGGGGGGGGGGGTGCTTGGGGCGACTTGGGGGTGAGAAGGGTTTTGGTCCACAGCTTTGGGTGTTCGTGTAAGGTTCTTGGAATGATAAGTGCCAAGTCCAGTTGAACCTCCGAGTTGTTCTGACGTCTTGCTTCTCTGTTGCATTTATATATATATATATGTGTGTATACAATATACATATATATACATATAGATATGTATACATACATATGTTGTTTTTTTGGGGGGAAGGGGGGGCCCAAGAGGGTGTAGGGCTCAGGATTGAGGCCTTCAGGATTTCAGGTTGAGGTCTTAGGGTACAGGGTGTAAAGGTTTCAACGTTCAGGGTTCCGAGTTTGGGGTTGCTTCTCCCCTGAACCCTGAACCCTGAACCCTAAACCCTAAACCCCACACGGAGGCGGGTAAAAGGCGCCCTCTTGTTGCTGAGCGCTTGCAGCCTTCCGAGTCGAAGCTGACGCTGGCGTCATTCTCGCCGAGGTGGAGGGGCGAGTCCTTGAGGCCAGGATTTAGGGTTTAGGGTTTAGGTTTAGGGTTTAGGGTTAGGGTTTCGGGTTTCGGGTTTAGGGTTTAGGGGGGTTTAGGGGGGTTTAGGGTTTAGGGTTTTGGGTTTTGGGTTTAGGGTTTAGGGTTTAGGGTTTAGGGTTTAGGGTAAACCTTAGGGTTTAGGGTTTAGGGTTTAGGGTTTCGGGTAAACCTTAGGGTTTAGGGGCTAAGGGCTGAGGGTTGAGGCAGTGGTCGTGACCCCTCAACGCTAGACCCTAAGCCTTAAAACATATTGGTCCCCTTTCCGGGTACCCTAAATATGAAGGACCAGAACTCGGAGGATCTAAGGGCAAGATACCTGCCCCCAAGGCCTACTGTTCCAAATGCCTAAACGGCCTAAACCCTTCCTCTGAAACAATTCCATTTTGAAAGCTATATAGCTCTAAACAAGCACCCATTCCGCAAGGAACTTCATCATAACAGGCCCCACATTCCCTCCCTCTCCCCCCTCCGCCGGCTACTCCATCCTGAACCCTACACCCTAACACCCCCTCCCACCGTAAACCCTAAACCCTAAACCCTGAACCCTAAACCCTAAACCCTAAACCCTAACCCTAAACCCTAAACCCTAAACCCTAAACCCGAAACCCTAAACCCTAAACCCTAAACCCTAAACCCTCATCAGTAGCCACAGGTCCAGCGCGGAGAACCCAAGTCTGAGGAGCTGCCGTGGCCTGCAGCTTTGGGGGAAGCAACTAGGCTCCTTATCTAAAAGATCCGCAGGTGTATAGCCCTTAACTTTTCTAACCGTAAATAAAGGGAATAAGCCGTAGCTTCTTAGATTCTCACGACTCGGCACCTACGGCCTGAGCCCTTGAACGTACATAATAAGTAGATTCTCGTCCTACCCGAAGCAGTTCTCCAACTCATGGCCCCAAGGTCGCTTGTGTTGGGAGGCGGGGGGGAGGGGGGGTTCGAGACCATCATCTGGGGTGTCTTGGGGGTGTCTTGGTACAACATACTTGGGGTGGACGTTGGGAGGTGTTAGGATTCAGGGTTTCGGGCCTGAAGCTGTCTGAATTTTGTTAGACAAGATCCTCTTAGGCCCAACAAGGGAGATATAACTTACGCCAATGTCCTACGTAGGGTTTAGGCTTGAGGGTCTAGGACTCGCTTTCCACTTTCGTGAGTGTGGGGTGTCCTTTTGGCAATACTGACCTCACACGCATCTCGATAGAGCCGCTCGTTGGTGTTGGGGCTTAGGGCTTAGGGTTTACTGGGTTCGGTTGAGGGTTGCCCTTGGCCCTAGACCTGTACATCAAGATGGAAGCTGAGAACCTGGCAGAGGAGTTCGGCTGCTGCGCTGCGGTCCCTCGGACGGGTTCAGCGTCTCGATCTCGGCAGCAGAGCGAGTGACTCTTCAGGGTTAAAAAATTTTCGTCATGCTCGACAGGTTTGGCATTGCACAGTACAGTAGTGCTTTGTCATTTCTCGTCATTCTTTGCAGCCATTTCGGCAGTCTATCCCCGTAGAGCTCCATGAACGAAAGCTTGGAATCATTGTGACTGCTTGAAGATTAAAGCTGCGTCCGCTTGCTGTGGTTTGAGCTTCTTCATTACAGTTGGACTTAAGGTTGAGGGTTTGGGGTTTAGGGTTTTAGGGTTTAGATGTTCCGCCCCTTGTATAATTCTAACAGTCCTTACTATAGTCCCTAATTCCTACGGACTTTTACTATAAGGGGGAACATCCCAAGTTCAGGGCGCTTAAGGGTAGGAAGAGGTATAGGTACACTCCTGCACAGATTCCCAAGGCCCAAAGCCCACGGGGGTTTCGAGGGTTTGGGGCGCGTAGGATGTTCGATTTAAATCCAACACAAAACCCCTTTAAAAAAATAAAAATAATAATAATAATAAATAAATAAATAAATAAATTTGAAAAATAAAAAATAATAATCAAATAAAACAAAAAAAGAAAACGAAACCAAACCCGGTCGTCGACTCAGGGGCTCTGGGGTAGAGATGTAGGGACTCAGGGCCTTAGATTTCCAGAGCCCCCAGAGAGCAGCCGAAAGGAATGAGAAGGAGACCTTTCACGGGGTGTATTCATAGGGGGAACCGAACGCAATGACAAAGTGAAGACTGGCCCAACACTAGACATTTTAAGGATGGACCCCAACCAGGCTCCGTAGGGTTTTAGCTGAAGTTCTTGGGAGGAAACCCCGAACCTCGGATTTGTGCAGGGCCCTTGTCTGGCAAAGCAGCTCCCAACGCGAGGGGGGCCTAAATGGCTCAGAAGTGTCTGAGGGTTCAGAGCTTGTCGTTCAGAAGCTAGACTAGGGTAGTTATGCTCCTGAGCAACCTTACGCCCCTTCACCCCTCAGCCCTCAACCCCGCCTCCTGACGGGGAGGAAGAGGGGGGTGGGAGAGGAGGAGAATCTGAGCTCCCGGACCACCTTGACTTCGTAGAGATACCGGCCTGGGGAGCACTCTCAGGGGCTCAGGTTTGGGGGGTTTACGTGTTACGCGGTAAACCCTCAACCCTCAACCCTCAACCCTAAACCCGAAACCCTAAATCCTAAACCCTAAACCCTAAACCCTAAACCCTAAACCCTACAGACCTGACTCGCTGAGGATGTACAGGAGGCAGGGAGACAAAGCTGAAGGAATCTGGAGATCTCCGAGATTGCTCCTGCCCTTGAAGTCCCCTAAACCCGAACCCCGTACCCCAAGCCCTAGACCCCAGAACCCTAAACCCTCTCCCCCCCCCCAGCCCTAAGGCTATCAGTCCAGACGACCGCCATCGGGCTAGGCTTTAGGGTCTAGGGTTTAGGGTACTAGAAAGGGGCATCACAGAACAATGTATAGGATGGGTAAAGGGTAGGACTCCATGAGCTTGTAGAAGGGTTTGGGCTTAAGGTGCAGGGTCTAGGGTTTAGGGTTTAGGGTTTAGGGTTTAGGGTTTAGGGGTTTAGGGTTTAGGGTTTAGGGTTCAAAGCTTTGAAAGCCCCGAGCTCGCCAACCGAATCGACTCCCCACGCTCCGCACAACTCTTCCAAGGCTCGAGCCGCTCTTCATTCCCATCTTAGTGGAGGGAAGAGGGTTTAGGGTTTAGGGTTTAGGGTTAAGCTGGGAGTGGTTTCGGGTTTGAAGCGCTTTTGGGGGTTGAGGGTTTAGTTGACAGAGTTTTCTGGTTGAGTCGGGGGTGCTTCTGGGTTAAAGCGCCTTTTGGGGTTGAGGGTATAGTTGATAGAACTTTTCGGGATTAGGGTTGACCTGGTCCGAAGCCCAAGTCCAGCATTCAGTACTCGAAGGGTCGTGTGTAGTTCTATGTATCTTGGGGGCTGAATACCCTATTTTCAAAAAAGGGGAACCTTTGACATAGTGTAGTATTTTATATAACCAAAAGGTTAAAGGTTACCTACCCGGTCCCTAAGGTATGGATATAAATAGGGCAGGCACAAGTGGAAATACCATTACACATGACTGCGCCTGGGCATTGTGCCTTCATGAACCCTAAAACCCCTAAACCCTTGGCCTCTTCACGACGATGAGACGTTCCTGTACAACATCTTTAGAGGCCTGGTGTCTGGCGTAGGGTTTAGGGTTTAGTGCTTAGTGTTTAGGGTTTAGGGTTTGCCTGAGTTTGGCCGCAAAAAAATGAAGGGCCATCTCTGAAACCAAAATCCTAAACCCTGAGCCCTAAACCCTAAACACTAAAGCGTACAGCCCTAAACCGCAAGCGCCAGCTGGGAAGACCGGGCGTTTGCCCGCGCACCGGCCATGAGGTACTGAAGGCCTCCCTCACTGAGGGGCAGGAGGACCTCGCAGTTGGGGGAGCGTTGGGGATTTGCGGCTTGAGGGTTTTTGGGTGCAGGGTTTCAGGGTTTAGGGCTGAGGGGCCTAGGGCACCACAACCATTCCAAGAGGCAGTCCAAGACCCCAATTTGCCAAGGGGCCGATAGCAAGAACACGCACGCGCTGTGCGAGGAGCATGCAAACGGGACGGAGGTGGGAGCTCGATTTCGAATATAACCCTAAACCCATGCAATTCCCTTCTCAACGGATGCACCAAGTGAAGCCCTCTAAGCGTCCTTGCTGCCTAAATAAACCCTAAACCCTAAAACCTAAACCCTAAACCCTAAACCCTAAACCCAAGAGCACGGGACCGAGCCGGAAGCACACTTTGGAACGGGGGTTCAGGGTTTAGGGTTTAGGGTGTAGGGTTTAGGGTTTAGGGTTTAGGGTTTAGGGTTTAGGGTTTCGGGTTTCGGGTTTAGGTGTTGACCGATGCCAACACGTCGCATTGTGCTGAAAGATGCGATTTTCCGAGCCCCAAGGGGTCGTCGCTAAACCCTAAACTGCCACACTGCCTGCACTTTGGTATGCTGACATTGGGAGGGAGCGCAAGGATCACGGCACCACGAGCTGCGCACGCCCGACAAGCACGCCACGCTGCAGACTTCACAGTCGATGACCCTCTCGGTGCTTCCTGCGGGCCTCGTAACCCCCCGTGACTCCTCGAGCTTTGGGGGCTACATGGGGCATATACCCTATAATGTGATCACCTCTATCATTAAGGTATACATGGACCATAAACCCTTTTGGGGTTTAGTTCGTCCCTGAGAGCCTAGACAGCGACCCCTTGTGTGGGGGCTCTTCAGGGCTGGGTGAGTTCGGGCGTTCGCGCATCCCGAGAGGTGACAGGACCCCTTCACACTTTAGGCCCTAAACCCTCAACCCTCAACCCTCAACCCTAAACCCTAAACCCTAAACCCTAGGGAGCTTCTGGGTGTCAGGCTCAGGGTCGAGGGAACTAGGGCCTCAAACCTTAAACGCCTGGTGCACGGCGGGCACAGCTACACGCTGACCCCTAAAGCCTAAAACCCCCTTTGATCTGGCGTGCTTGCCCGTGGTTCAGGCCACTAACCAACCGAAGGCTCTCGTAAACTCACGCTTTACGACACCCTTGCCGCCGGCCCCAAAACCCTAAACCCCGAAACTCTTAAACCCCCAGTTCGCCGGCAGACACAAGACACCAAGCCCTAAACCCTGAACGCTGAACCCTAAACCCTAAACCCTAAACCCTGAACGCTGAACCCTAAACCCTAAACCCTAAACCCTAAACCCGGCCCCTCATAAAAAGACCGTCAAAGCCGGCCTTTCCTCCGAGGGAAGGGATCACGTTGAGCCTGGATAAGGGCAGCAAGAGCCCCACTGATGATGAACCCTAAACCCTAAACCCTAAACCCTAAACCCTAAACCCTAAACCCTAAACCCTAAACCCTAAACCCTAAATCTAAACCCTAAACCCTAAACCCCCTGGTGCTTGGTAGGGGAATGAGGGACTTGGGGGCCTACAGATACCCGTTAAGGGACAATATAGGGCCCCTAATTCCCTCATTCCCTACTAAGCACCAGCCAGACTATGGGGCTGAGGGCTGGGATATTTCGGACTGTCGGGTTTAGGTTGGGGTTTCGGGTTAGGAATCTTGGGGTTTAGGGTTCATAGGGCTTTGGGTTTGGGATCTTGGGTTTCTAGGGTTTAGGATTTGAGGGCTTCAGGGTTCGAAAGTAGACCCGGGCGCTATTCATCGCGTCCATGAGCTACGTGCTGCAGCCACCGCTTGAATGATTCTGGTCTAGATCCCAAACCCCATCCAGATAAGCCCTAAACCATTAGGGTTTAGGGTTTAGGGTTGAGGGTTTAGGGTTTAGGGTTTAGGGTTTAGGGTTTAGGGTTTAGGGTTTAGGGTTTAGGGTTTAGGGTTTAGGGTTTAGGGTTTAGGGTTTAGGGTTCATAGCCTGTTTTGCAAGGACAGTTTCAGCAACCCTGAACCCTAAACCCTAACCCTGTAGGCCCTAAACACCAACCCTAAACCCAAGATATTATAGACCCTTAAACATTCCAACCTAAACCCTCAACCCTCAACCCTCGACCCTTGACCCTCAACCCTCAACCCTCAACCTTCATGTCATTTCTTCAACCCCCAACCCCCAACCCCCAACCCCCAACCCTCAACCCTCAACCCTCAACTCTGAACCCTCAACCCCAAACCCCAAACCCCAAACCCCAAACCCTAAACCCCAAACCCTAAACCCCTAAACCCTGCCATCCCTGGGGCAGTAGGCCCAGGGCGTACAGTCCGCCGGCTCGAAGGTCATGTTCTCCTTGAGGGGCTTCCTGGACCACGTCGAGGGCTCGGATTTAGGGTTTAGGGCTTAGGGTTGAGGGTTTCGGGTTTAGGGTTTAGCGGTTTAGGGTTTAGGGTTCAGGGTTCAGGGGTTAGGGTTGAGGGTTTAGGGAAAACCCCTAATCCCTTCCCCCTAATATTAAACGGGGTCCCCCCCCCTCCCCCAATGGAAATTCGAAATGCGTTTTCATTATTAGGGGGAGGTTTTTATCCAAATGCCATGTTTGGGGTCCAAAGGGTTTAGGGTCTAGGCTGGGGAGAGAGGGAGGGAGCTTTGAGCTTTAGGATGTTGGTTGGCTGGCGGGTTTTGGGTGCCCTGAACCCCCCCTAATTCGGAATAGGGTTTAAAAGGCGGGGTTGGTTTCGTCAGGATTTTCCGGAAAGGGTTTTTAGTATTAGGGGGGTCTTTAATAAAAGGGGGAAGGGATTAAGGTTTGGGATTCAGGGTGTAGGGCTTAGGAACTTGGCGTAGGTGCCAAAGTCACCGACGAGAATAGGAAGCCTTTCCTTTTCTCAGTGGGTGCACGAGGAACCCTAAACCCCAAACCTCAAACCCTAAACCCTAGACCCCAGAGCTCTTTTACCCTGAACCATAAACCCTAAACCCCTTCCCTCCTCCAAAGGGTTTGAGGGGCCCCACTAGAGCTCGGATGCTTCGGCGCAAAATTGGCAAAGAGGACTGGGGCCTTGGCTTGGGGTAAACGTGTGACAGAAAGCAAGCGCCCTCACCTAGGGTTTAGGGCTTAGGTTTAGGGTTCAGGGCTTAGGTTTAAGGTTCAGGGTTCAGGGTTCAGGGTTCAGGGTTCAGGGTTTCAAGGTTCAGGGTTTAGGGTTTAGGGTTCTGGTTTTGGGTTTAGGGTTTAGGGTTTAGGGTTTAAGGGTTAAGAGTTTAGGGTTTAGGGTTAGGGTTTAGGGTTTAGGGTTTAGGGTTTAGGGTTAAGGGTTAAGGGTTAAGGGTTAAGGATTAAGGGTTAAGGGTTAAGGGTTTAGGGTTTAGGGTTTAGGGTTTAGGGTTTAGGGTTTAGGGTTTAGGGTTTAGGGTTTAGGGTTTCGGGTTTAGGGTTTAGGGTTTAGGACCGCAGGGCTTCGGCTGGGGCCGGGCACCCGGTCAGCGGCTTCGCATCGACTTCCTGCTCCACGGGCTCCTGAGAAGAGGCTTAGGGCTTAGGGTTCTGAGATGCGGGGTTTAGGGGTTTAGGGTTTAGGGGTTTAGGGTTTAGGGTTTTAGGGTTTAGGGGTTTAGGGTTTAGGGTTTAGGGTTTAGGGTTTAGGGTTTAGGGTTTAGGGTTTAGGGTTTAGGGTTTAGGGTTTAGGCTTTAGGGTTTAGGGTTTAGGGTTTAGGGTTTAGGGTTTAGGCTTTAGGGTTTAGGGTTTAGGGTTTAGGGTTTAGGGTTTAGGGTTTAGGCATTTAGGGTTTTAGGGTTTTAGGGTTTAGGGTTTAGGGCTTTAGGATTGAGGGTTTCAGGGCTCAGGGCTTAGGGTTTAGCATGGCTGAAGAATGATTAGAGCGGGGATTCCCTTTAGCATACCTTTTGGGGTGTGGGGAGAAGGATGTTCCAACTTTGTGGTGTTTACTGTAGGACTTCAGGGGCCTCATAGGCTTTAAGGACGCATAGGCTTCCTAGGGTTTAAGGGGGGCCTTTGCTGGGGCTTCTGAAAGCTTCGAGGGCTCATAGGGCTTAAGGAGACTTTATGGGTTTTTACGGGTTTTTGTATCGGGTTCCAGGGGTTGTTTATCGGGTTAATGGGGTTTTTAGGGCTCACCGGCTTCGAAGGGTTTGTCGTTTTTGTCTGTGCTTATCGGGACTTCTAGGACCACGGGGAGTGTAGGATGCATGCCAGGCCCATGAGCGATTCTCCTGACTCCACACGTTCCCAAACTGTTTCTGATCCGCCAGGCACTGTTCATGGCTTGGGGCTTTCCTTTTGATCCGCATCAAGGTGTACTGCTGTCGGGGGCCATCGCCAGAAGTGCGGATCTTCGGCGGAGGGGATCTCATAGGTGGAGCTGTCGGTGTCGGCGAACAGCGGCCTCGCGCGCGGAAACAGTTTCTTGATGCCCAGGTAGTGGTTCCGGAGCATCAGGAGGCGGGACAGCTCCAGGACGCGCCAGCCGACCTGCACGGGGCTTCTCTGCGTCCTGGGCTTCGGACCCACGTTGTGACCCTGGCCTGGTTTCGTGCCCTTCTGCAACGGCTCCGCCAAAGTGGGCCAGAAGTTTGTGCCATCACAGAAGGAAAGGCAAGCAATTCGGCTACTAACCACCCGAGAACCCCCGGCCCGCGTTAGGAGCGATCTCTTGGGGCTTTCCCAGCAGAGAAGCTACTAACCACCTTGGAAGCCTGGCGATTCATGATTTTCGTGCCTTTCCCAGCAAAGAGGCAAGCAAATCGGCTAAAGTACAAACCGCCCGAGAAGACGCTGGGCCAAGTTGGTAGGGATTTTGGAAGCCGGGTTCAGCGCAGATTTGCCTGCCCGTTTGCTGCCATCTCTCAAAAACGATATTAACGCCCACGAAACGTCGTGACGTGGCCTGAACTCGCGATCCGCTGCGGTTAGCTGTTTTCGTGCGTTTAGAATACTACTACCGGATACCTGGCGAGTCATGCAGTCCTAAATCGCAATTCGCTGTAACCCATAATGTTAAAATCCGCCAAGAAGTTCACCTAAGGATTGAAGACTACTTAGGATCTACCCTGCCTACTACAGGACCGAAAAAACCTAAGCCCTAAACCCTAGACCCTAAACCCCAAACCCTAAACCCCAGAGCGCCTCTACCCTAAACCCTAAACCCCAAACCCTAAACCCTAAAGCTGAATGGGCCACCCGACCTCGGGCTTCGTCTCTGCCTCCTTGGCCTCCTTGGAAACAATCGGAGTCGGGTTTATGGTTTAGGGTTTAGGCTTTGGGGTTTAGGGTTTCGGGTTTAGGATTTAGGGTTTAGGGTTTATGGTTCAAGGCTCAGAGTTTTGGGCCATTTAGGACTTAGGGTTTAGTGTTTAAGGTTCGGGGCTCAGGATTTAAGGATTGAGCTCTGCGGTTTAGGGCCAAAGCCGTAAACCCCAAACCCTTAACACCAAACCCTAACCCTAAACCCCAAACCCTAAACCCCAAACGCTAAACCCCAAACCCTAAAACGCAAGTTGGGCTCGATCGAGGGCTTCCGGGCTTGTCTCAACTTGGCTTTAGGATTTAGGGTTTTGGGTTTAGGGCTTAGGGCTTAGGGCTTAGGGCTTCGGGTTTAGGGCTTAGGGTTTAGGGGTTAGGGGTTAGGGGTTAGGGGTTAGGGTTTAGGGCGGGTAAGGCCGCCTATGGGACAAACAACCCGGAGCCCAGAACAGCCCACTTCAGGGTTTCAGGCATTCAGCGGTTTTTGGACTTGGACTTTACATGTTTGGGCGATCCCCACACACTACAGGCAGTTTCGAGAGAGGCCCCTTTCGGGTTAAAAGGGGGCATACCAGGGAATATGAGCCCCAAAGAAGAGGGACGAAGGGCCTGCTCTGGGTCCGAGAGTAGAGTCTCACCCTAAACCCTACACCCTAAACCCTAAACCCCCCGACTCCCCAGGCCTGCTGGGGAAATCCGGGGTACTTAAAGCCCTCCCCCTCAACCTTACAGCTGCAACCTCAGCCTCAGTCACCGCTCCCACAGGTGACTGCACTTAGGGGATGTAGACGTCTTTCCTAGACCTCCCAAAACACCCCCCCCCCCCAAAAAAAAAAACACCCTGAACCCCTTCACCTAAACCCTCAACCCTAAACGCTAAACCCTCGGGCCCTGGCAGTCTGCCCTGGTGGTGGAGGCACTGCACCCGGCGGTCGTGGGACGAAGCCCTCCTGTTGGGGTTCGGGGCTTAGGGGTTCAGGGGTTAAGGAATTTAGGGGTTTAGGGTTTTTGGGGTTTAGGGTCTAGGGTTCTAGGGGTCTAGGGGTCTAGGGGTCTAGGGGTCTAGGGGTCTAGGGGTCTAGGGGTCTAGGGGTCTAGGGGTCTAGGGGTCTAGGGGTCTAGGGGTCTAGGGGTCTAGGGGTCTAGGGGTCTAGGGGTTTAGGGCTTAGGGGTTTTGGGGTTTTGGGGTTCTGGGGTTTCGGGGATTATAGGTCTTAGGGTGCCGCAACATGATGTAAACCTGAGCTGAACCTTCGACTCAGACCCTCCGCCCGTGGATCTGTCCGCAGTACGGCTCACCGGATCACTGCAATGTGCTTAAGAACTCTCCAAAAAATGAAAAAACTCTGCCTCATGAGGGTAATCTAGGGATTCTTATCTCGCGTTTTTATTGGGAGGTTCTTAGGCAAATGCTAGTTCAAGGTTCTTTGGGGTTCAGTGGACTATGTGGCCCGGTGAGTTTTTAGAACTTTGCTACAGGGCTACTCCATGGGAATGACTTATGAAACCTTAGACCTAAACCCTAAACCCTAACTTTGTCGTGGGGCTTCTATACACCAAACTCTGCTCGGGCGCCCTAGATAAGTGCACCCATCCTGAACCCGGAACCCCATAAACAACCCTGTGAACCCCATAAACCGTAACTTAACCCTAAAGGCTTAAGCCCTAAATCCCTCAACCCTCAAACCTCAACCCTACCCAAAGCACCAAAACTCCAAACCCCAAACCCTGAACCCTAAACTTTAAACCCCAAACCCTAAACTCCCTAAAAATCCCTCAACCGCGAACCCTGAACCCCAAACCCTAAACCCTAAACCCCCAAACCCTAAACCGTAAACCCTAAACCCTAAACACTAAACCCTGAACCCTGAACCCTGAACCCTGAACCCTAAACCCTAAACCCTAAACCCTAAACCCTAAACCCTAAACCCCACCCCACCCTACCCTTGGGATACATGAACCAAAGACCGGCACCTCGGTTTTCTGACGCTTCGCATCCTCTGCGGCCGGCTGCGCCCCCTTGTGGTTTAGGGTTTAGGGTTTAGGGCTTAGGGTTTAGGGTTTGGGGTTTAGGGATTAGGGTTTAGGGTCTAGGGTCTAGGGTCTTGGGATTTAGAGTTTAGGGTTTAGGGTTTAGGGTCTTGGGATTTAGGGTTTAGGGTCTTGGGTTTAGGGTTTAGGGTGGCTTGAGTGTATATGGTTTTGGGGCTGAGGGCCATATCTCTCCCTTTCTTCTTCGATTTTCTCTATCCCTGTCTCTCTCTCCCTCTCTCCAATCGCTCTTTCTCTCTTTCTCTCTTTCTCTCTTTCTCTCTTTCTCTCTTTCTCTCTTTCTCTCTTTCTCTCTTTCTCTCTTTCTCTCTTTCTCTCTTTCTCTCTTTCTCTCTTTCTCTCTTTCTCTCCCTCTCTTTCTCTCTTTCTCTCTTTCTCTCTTTCTCTCTTTCTCTCTTTCTCTCTTTCTCTCTTTCTCTCTTTCTCTCTTTCTCTCTTTCTCTCTTTTCTCTCTTTTCTCTCTTTTCTCTCTTTCTCTCTTTCTCTCTTTCTCTCTTTCTCTCTTTCTCTCTTTCTCTCTTTCTCTCTTTCTCTCTTTCTCTCTTCTCTCTTCCTCTCTTTCTCTCTTTCTCTCTTTCTCTCTTTCTCTCTTTCTCTCTTTCTCTCTTCTCTCTTCTCTCTTTCTCTCTTTCTCTCTTTCTCTCTTTCTCTCTTTCTCTTTTTCTCTTTCTTTCTCTCTTTCTTTCTCTCTCTCTCTCTCTCTCTCTCTTTCTCTCTTGCTCTCTTGCTCTCTTGCTCTCGTTTTCTCTTTCTCTCTTTCTCTCTTTCTCTCTTTCTCTCTTTCTCTCTTTCTCTCTTTCTCTCTTTCTCTCTTTCTCTCCTTCTCTCTTTCTCTCTTTCTCTCTTTCTCTCTTTCTCTCTTTCTCTCTTTCTCTCTTTCTCTCTTTCTCTCTTT
>CAJNDS010002697.1:195000-257500 GCA_905221605.1 Symbiodinium natans | reverse complement strand
GGCAGAGGCCACTGGCGCCTGCATGCAACCATGTGCAAGCTGGGCATGTTTGAGGGCCCTGGACTCTAAACCGTGTGAACCCCAAACCCCAAACCCCAAACCCCAAACCCTACACCCTAAACCCTAAACCCTAAACCCGCCTCATGGGCAGTTCCTTACATGATAGGCCCTTCGTGGATTCCCGAAATACGAGACAATCAACCCCTTAAATGCATAATTGGATCCCACCACAAAGGGTTTAGGGTTTGGAGTTTAGGGTTTAGGGCTTAGGGCATCCCCCCAAAGAAGGGACCAGCAGTTAGGGAATATTGGTACTTACGGCTTTCGGGCTGTGTGTGGGGCTTCAATTGCTTGCTTTAGGATGTCTAGACTATGTTGCTTTAGGATGTCTAGGATTGTAAGTAAAACCTGAATCCTAATTCTAAATCCCAAACCCCGTTTTTTGTGTTTTCGATTTTTGTTGAGCACATGTTCGCTGAGGGGCTTAGGGCTTGAGGGCTTTCACGTAGGGATCTCGGGCTTAGGGTTTAGGGTTTGGGCACAGTGTTTAAGGTTGGGGTTTAGGGGTTTAGGGGTTTCGGGGTTTACTGGTTAAGGGGTTTCGGGGTTTAGGGGTTTGTGGGTTTTGGGGTTTAGGGTTTAGGGTTTTGGGGTTTAGGGTTTAGGGTTTAGGGTTTAGGGTTTAGGGTTTAGGGTTTAGGGTTTAGGGTTTAGGGTTTAGGGTTTAGGGTTTAGGGGGCATTTGCGGCTTAAAGGTGTTAGGCTGTAGGGCAACCTCCTGCCCTCTCAGGAAACCTACACCCTAAGCCCTTAACCCTAAACCCAAACCCAAAAGCCAAAACCCTAAACCCTAGCCCGGAACAGAGACCCTGGACCTGATCGATACCTGTCCCTCTTTCGGCCTACGTAGGGTGCGGAGGGTCGGGGGGGGGGGGGGGTGGCCTGAAACCCCAAGCCGGGGAGCACTCGTGTTTAGGGCACTTTGCTTGTAACATTTTCCAGGGCCCCTCCCTGTCCAGGGCCGCGTGAGGCTAGCGGCTCGGCTGTTTTTGTCAGCCTCCATCACGCAAGAGCCCAGACTACCACCGCGCGCCCCAAAGTCTGAATCCCTCAACCCTAAACCCTAAACCCTAAACCCTAAACCCTAAACCTTGAACCCTAAACCCTAAACCTTAAACCCTAAACCCTAAACCCTAAAACCTTTAAAGCCCCTAGAACCCTCCGGTCACTTCTTCGGGGCGGCCTTCGGTGCTTGCGCCTCGGCCTCGGTCCCGACCCACCCTCCCGGGTTTAGGGTTTAGGGTTTAGGGTTTAGGGTTTAGGGTTTAGGGTTTAGGGTTTAGGGTTTAGGGTTTAGGGTTTAGGGTTTAGGGTTCAGGGTTTCGGGTTTAGACATAGCTCGGCGAGATCGCGAGCTGGTCAGCGCGTAGTAGTATGGCAGGCACGCCCAGCCCAAGGCCACCCAAACACTACTCAAAACGAACCAACCTGAGCCAGCCAAGCCGATGCCCTAAACCCTAAACCCTAAACCCTAAACCCTAAACCCTAAACCCCAAACCCTAAACATACCTCCGCAGAAGACGCTGCGCTTTTGAGTGTATAGGCTGCACCCACGGAGACTTTGTAAAGGACACTAGCAGCTCCCGGAGTGAACGTAATTAGGTGTCTTCATCTTCAGCCGGAATTTTAGGTTTCGCATTGGGGACCGTTGTTTTTATCATCGATCCCGAATTGCCCAGGTGCATGGCGACAAAAACTGCCACAAACAAGTTTCGTCTTGTAACCCCAGACCCCTACACCCCTCAAACTCAAACCCTATACTTACAAACCCTAGCCCCTAAACCCCTAAACCCCTAAACCCTAAACCCCCAAACCCTAAACCCCAAACCCTAACCCCTAAGCCCCTAAACCCTTAACCCCTACACCCCTAAACGCCCCAAACCCTAAACTCGCAAACCCTAACCCTATACCCTAAACCCTAAAACCTAAGCCCTAAACCCTAAACCCTAAACCCTAAGCCCTAAACCCCTGACTGGCCCATTGAGTCCGCCACTTTGGGTGCGGCCTTCTCCGCTGGCTTTGACCCGGGCCCAGCCTGCAGGGTTAGTTAGGGGCTTAGGGTTTAGGGCTTAGGGTTTCGGACTTAGGGTTTGTGAGTTTAGGGTTTTGGGGTTTAGGAATTAGGGTTTAGGGTTTGGGGTTTGTGAGTTTAGGGTTTGGGGTTTAGGGTTTAGGGTTTATGGTTTAGGGTTAGGGTGCATGGGTCTTGGGTTTAGGGTTGAGGGGTTTGGGGGTTTAGGCTGTAGGGGTTTAGCGTTTAGGGTTTCGGGTCTATGGTTTTAGGTGTTTTGTTTTACGGTCTTAGGGGTAAATCTAGGGCTTGAGGAACCCGACTTGAAAAGTACCTCAAGTATCTTCAAGTGTGGGAGGGAGTTGCTCTCTGGATCATCCCTCCTTGCTGTTCCCTGTTTCTCTCTTTAAACCCTGGCCCTGCTACTTTGCACACCCAAATTCTCTTACTTTCAGAGCTGGCTATGTACGGCTGGGCAGGCCCACTGCTGGAATATGGAACCTTAATACAGTGAATGCGACTAGGGTCTGCGCGGCCGGGGTTTAGGATCTAGTGCTTAGGGCTTCATAAGGGAGACAGAGAGGGTGAGAGCTTGTGTATCGCGCTATTGCATTGTGGACCGAGTGAGGGACGGAAGGCCAAAAGAGGCAAACAGTTTCCCTGCCTCAGCCAGGAAGGCATGGGACCTCGGCACACGCAAGGTTTTGGGGCTTAGGGCTTACAGGGTGGGGCCCCCTTACTATGCTAACTGTAGTTAAGGGACTTATAACCTAACTTAGGGTCCTTATAACCCAATTTAGGGCCCTTATAACTCTACTTATAACTAGGGGGCCCCACCCTGTAGGGTTTCAGATCATGGGGGGGATCAGATGGCTTTGGTTGGGGTTCAGGGTTTGGGGAATTGAAACCCTTGGCCCTAAACCCTCGGACTTCGCCGTTTCCCTGCCCTCAACACTAAACCGCCGGGTCTAAGAAGAAGGGTTCTACAGATCTCAGGGTCCAGGGATAAGGCTACACCCTGAACCCTGAATGCGACTAATCACCGTTCACTCGAAAGGACAGGCGCCTGCAGCAAAATCAGGACGTGAGAGTCTCGGGTTTAGGGTTTGGAGTACTTCACTGCAACCGTCTACCACAGGAATGTGGGCATTGACTGGCAGTGTATAAGCATTTTTTCGGTACCCCAACTGCGAGGAATGTGCAGTGTGGGGGGGGGGGGGGGGGGAGGGAGGGTTTAGCAAAATGGGGTACCCCTAAAATATGCCCCGAATATTTGGGTTCTTGTATAATTAGGACCCCAATAAAAGCGGTACCCAAATTTCGGTACCACCACATTCGCGACCCAGGCAATCTAGATGGAAACCCCCCGTGAAATGTCGAATACCTAGCGTCCTATTACAGCTTCCAGGTTTTCGGATTAAGGGTTTTGGCGGCTCAGGGTTTAAGACGCGAAGACCTCAACCCCAAAACCCCTGAAACCCCTAAATCCCTAAACCCCAAACCCCAAACAACTGAAACCCCAAATCCCAAACCCTAAACCCTAAACACGTAAAACCCTAAACCCTAAACCCTGAACCCCAAACCCGAAGCCCCTAAACCCTAAACTCCTAACCCCCTAAACCCTAAACCCTAAACCCTAAACCCTAAACCCTAAACCCTAAACCCTAAACCCTAAACCAAAACAACCCAAACCCTAAACCCTAAACCCAAAAAAAGCCTAAACCCAAAACCCCAAAACCATGGTGCCGCAGCTGGGAAGCAGGCAACCCATCGTTGGCCGAAGTCCGACGTTCGGGATCCATGGTGGTCCTAGGGTTTAGGGTTTAGGAGGGTGTAGGGTTTAGGGTTTAGGGTTTAGGGTTTAGGGTTTAGGGTTTAGGGTTTAGGGTTTAGGGTTTAGGGTTTAGGGTTTAGGGTGTAGGGTGTAGGGTGTAGGGTGTAGGGTGTACTGTTTAGAGTTTAGGGTTCAGGCTTGGGGTTTCAGGTTGCACTCTCTAGGGGTTGTACTTGGACCCTTAAGGTTGCAACCTTGAGTTGTTGGGAACCTGTTGGTAAGTAGCTTAAGGGCCATATTAGGAGAACCCTAAACCCTAAACCCTAAACCCTAAACCCTAAACCCTAAACCCACATTCAGAGTATATTGAGGGGCACCTTGAGGGGTACAATCTTAGGGGTGCGCGTCTTAATCCCTTGGCACGCAAAGACACAAGAGGCTGGCTTCCGCCTAGGGTAGATATGATAAAAGTCTAGGAAGGGTTTAGGGTTTAGGGTTCAGGGTTTCGGGTTCAGGGTTTCGGGTTAAGGGTTTAGGGTTTAGGGGCCACTGAAACCCTGAACCCTAAACCCTTGAAGCCCTAACACTGAACGGCTTCAGGGGTTTAGCAGCTTATCAGGTCGAGCCGGAAGGAAATAGGTTCAAGGTTGAGGGTTCGAGGGTTCACAAGGTTTGGGGTTGATAAGTAGATAGGATTCATAAGGATTGGGGTTTAGGGGCTTTGGGTGCAGGGCTATAGCCCTAGGGCTTGGAGCTTAGGGATGGGTCCCAAAACGCCGCAACCCTACCAATTTGCTTAACAGAAGGGCCTGCCATGGGCGCTGCGTTTTGACATACCATATTTTCTATGTAAAAATATTTCGCTGGGCCTTTTTTGGGGTTTAGGGCTTCGTAGTTCTCACGGCAGGCCCTTCTACATAGCATCATCTTGCTAAGGCTTATCAGATTAAGAAGCCAAGATCTTTGGAAGCTGTAAACACGAACTTGCAAACAAGCACCGTGCTCATAATCCAGAATAAGAACCCCAAAGAATATAAAATATTAATCCCTTACCCTTAATAAGGAATAAATTCTTAAGCAATTTGTAGAACCAAGCTGCATCTTGTCGATGATGTCTGCGAACTGCTTCGCCTCTCTCTCTCTCTCTCTCTCTCGGGTTTAGGGTTTAGGGTCTATAGGGTTTAGGGGTCAGGGGTTTCGGATTCGCTCTCCCTACTCCCCTACTCCTATCACTGCAACAGTTGCTGGAAGAAGGCAAGACTAAGACAATGTGCTGAAATGGCTGGGCTTGCCAGGATCGGGGCTTCAGGGATTGGGGGCTTGGGTTACTTCGTTACGTTATGTGGCTTAGGTCTTGGGATTAGGGCGTGTAGGGTTGTGGGCAAAGGGGCTTTACCATGTTAAAGCCTTAACCCTAAACCCTAAAGCCCTAAACCTTGAACCTTAGCCCTGAAAATGGCCCTGAAGCCTTCAAAGCTCAGGCCCCCATCCCTCTAAACCCGGCCCGAACCCCAAAATCCTCTGCACCCTCGACGCAGGGCTTCTCGCAAAGCTTTGAGCGTTGGTCAAGAGCTCTAGGCTTCAGTTGGGGTCCCCGCAAGGGCTTAGGGATTAGGGTCTAGGGTTTAGGGTTTAGGGTTGAGGGTTGAGGGACTATGGTGGCCACCCCTCCTGTCTCCTCCCTTTGATGGGGAGTAGATGAATCAGGGGCTCATGTGTACGAAGTCTGGCGCTGTAGGTACCCAAATAGTTAAAGTTGATCACCAGATAAATATACCCCTGAACCTCCGACTGGCTGTGTGCCAGAACTACCGGTTGTCGCGGACCGCGCACGCACACATCTGTTACAGACCTCTGTAACGCCCATCTTGATACAGACCTCTGTCGCGCGCCCATACACGACTGGAGGAAGCCATAAACGGGGCTTGCAAAACAAGACAACAAGCAGGTCTGTCGCAAAACCCCGGGCATTGATACACACCCTATGTAACGGGGATGTCTCGTGTGTGTGCCCCGGCCCTGTTACAAGAAACCAATATTGGCACGCGGCCAACTAGGAATCTGCGTCACAACTATTGAACCGGAAACCTTGTCCCAAAACACGTAAAGACGCCATAGCCTTATTCTTGCTGTTTATTGCGATTATCCACTCAAAAACTTTACAACGAACTGCATTTCAGAAACCCTGAGCTGTCCCTAAAACCCTAAACCCTGGACCCTAAAGGCGCCTTCTTCATATAGAGTTGATCGTCGGCTTCCGTGGATTTCTGCTTGTCAGGACCGACGCGGTTCAGGACCTCAGCAGGAGACACTGCGGATTTCATCCACCCCTGTGAACCCTAAACCCTGAACCCTGAACCCCAAACCCCAAACCCTAAACCCTAAACCCTAACTCATGAGTTGGGGCCAAGCTTGAGAGCACGAGCTTGCACGATCATGTTTGGGAGTTGAGGGCTTTGGGGTTGAGGGTTCCCTGAGTACTGTAGGAGCCTTAATAATTCGAACAGGGTTTAGGGTTTAGGGTTCAGGGTTTTGGGGGTGATTATAAAGGGACCATAAGTGGAATATTATTGGTACTTAACCCACGTTTGGGGTTTCAGGGTTTAGGGTTTAGGGTTTAGGGTTTAGGGTTTAGGGTTGAGGGTTTGGGGTTTGAGGGTTTAGGGTTTGGGGCGTTTGGGGCTTAAAGCACACTGCAAACCTCCACGGCAACGCTGACCTCTTTCTCCTCTAATGGTGCAAAACAAGCCCTATTCCTAGACAGTCAACCCTCAACCCTAACCCTCAACCCTAAACCCTAAACCCCAGACCCTAAACCCTAAACCCTAAACCCCAAACCCTAAACCCTAAACCCTAAACCCTTTTTCCAACTCAGTGAGGCTGGATGCTCTTGCTGGGTTGTGCCCAGGTCAGCTGGACAAGCAGGCGCAAACGCGCGGCCAGACTTCAGAACCGTTTCTAAAGAATGGCCCCATACTAAGGGACCATGTCATTTCCCTCAGATAAAGGCTTTAGGGTTTGGGGTTTGGGGTTTAGGGTTTAGGGTTTAGGGTTAGGGTTTAGGGTTTACGCAACAGGGTTTAGGGAACAGGGTTTGGGGTTTGGGGCTTGGGTGGTTCGGTGCAGGGGGAGGGTGGGGGGGAGGGGAGGGGGTTGCAGGAGTCAGGACCCACACACCCTTGGCACCAAAACCTCAACATGCGATGCGCTGGGTTGAAGGGTTTAGGGCTTCGGGTTTAGGGTTGCGGGTTTAGGGTTGAGGGTTTAGGGCTTAATAGAGTTTTAGCGCTTTCGAGCTTCGGGCGCTCGTATGGTTCAAGGTTCAAAGCTTGGCAGCCTAAAACCAAAACAGGCCAAACCTCCTGCCCCGAATCCATTCATTGAACCCCGAAGCACCAAAACCCCTAACCCTGGACCCTATTCCCTGAACCCTGAACCCTAAACCCCCAAGCACCTAATCCCCTAAACCCTAAATGACCTGATCCAATGGCTTCGCCACTGCTTGAGCTGACGGGCAGAAGGTCTTGAAGTAACACCTCTTTCCTTTGAGGTTCATGGGTACTTGTAACCCCAACTATAGGATCTAGTGTTTAGGGTCTAGGGTCTTGGGGGGGTTTCTGGGTACTTCTGGCCCCAAACCATAAGTCTACTTATAACCCTACTTAGAGGGCTTCGAGGGACTTAAAAGTTCAAGTATATGTTGGGGTTACAAGTACCCTGAAGCCCCAAGTCCCGAAGGGTCCGGATGCTTGTCGCAGGATCTTAGGGCTTAGGGGATGGTTTTTAGGGTTTAGGGTTTAGGGTTTAGGGTTTAGGGTTTAGGGTTTAGGGTTTAGGTTTAGGGTTTAGGGTTTAGGGTTTTGGGTTTAGGGTTTAGGGTTTAGGGCTTAGCTCTTGGGTTTTCGGGCTTAGGGCAACTACACCCTGGAAAAAGGCAAGCGTGAAACTAACATTTCCAGGTGGTTGCTGGGTTGGGGGGTGGGAGGGGGCTTCAGATGAGGCCCATGGAACTGTAACACTACTACTAGGGCTTGGGGTGTGTGGGTAGACCCTAAAACATGAATAACCTTGCTACTACAGGTTGCAATGGACCCTGCAATGGACACGTCTGGGCTGGGCAATCTCACAGCGGCCGTCGGCGTGTAGCAAAAGTTTATGATCTCGTTTAAGGTTGAGGGTTGAGGGTTTGGGGGGGTGAGGTTGGCGGTTTAACAAGTTTGTGTTTAGGCTTAAGGGTGAGGGGTTAGGATGCAGCTTGGTTCTTTCGAGGTGAGGGTTTAGGGGGCTATATCCTACTCTTATACTTCCAATGCAAAGCTAGGGCAAGAAACTTTGGAGACAGAGTAACAGCATGCATCCCTAAACCCTAAACCCTAATCCCTAAACCCTACACCCTAAATCCTAAACCCTAAACCCTAAACCCCAAGACGCAGAATCAAACGCTTTGGGCAGCTTCGTGCGACTTCAGGGGCTTCAGGGCACGGGCCTGAGGCTGAGCGTTACGACCTAAACCGTGGACTCTGAGGGTTTTAGGGTTTAGGGTTTCGGGTTTAGGGCTTAGGGTTTAGGGTTTAGGGCTTCGGGTTTGGGGCTTAGGTTTTTGAGGACTGACTACTGCGGTCTACTACGTAGCGGCTTTTTGGTGCAACAAGTTAGAAATGTCAAACTAAGTGGGGCAAGTTAGTGGAGATACGGCCTCGGCGCTATTCAGCGGGGGCTATACAGGGTGAGTTTCACAAGGTTTAGTCCTAAACCCTAAACCCTAAACCCTAAACCCTAAACCCTAAACCCTAGTGCTTAGGGTTTAGGGCTTGGGGCTCCGAAACCCGAAAAAAGCCTTGGATCCCAGGGACTCAGCAGCGTTCTCAAGGTCGGCTGTGGGAGTGTGGGGTTTGGGGTTTAGGGTTTGGGGTTTAGGGTTTAGGGTTTAGGGTTTAGGGTCTAGGGTCTAGGGTCTAGGGTTTAGGGTTTAGGGTTTAGGGTTTAGGGTTTAGGGTTTAGGGTTTAGGGTTTAGGGTTTAGGGTTTAGGGTTTAGGGTTTAGGGCAGCCCAGAAACCATATGGGGGTTTACGACAATAAGGGACCCCAAAAGTAGACCCCCAAGTAGTAGGATCCCTGTATAATAAGGACCCCAATAAGGTACCCCTAATATCGTAAACCCCCATATTGTAACATGGACACCCTTTGTGGGGTTGGTTACTTCATAAGGGAACCTTGAACCAAAAAGAAAGGGAAAAGGGTGCTCAGTGGGGGCTGAGGGAGGGTTTACACGTCTGGCCGCATGGCGCCTGAAATCATCACGCCCAGCTGCGCAGACTTTACAAGGGCTTATGACTCTGCAGCTGCAACGGGCAGCTGGGCTCTGGACCCCTCACCGACTCAACAAGCTTCTTGGAATGTCCCCAAAGCTTTATGGGCGGCTTCCCGAAAAATAGGGGTACCGTTCTTAAGGGTCCCTCTAAAGGGATTCTATTCTATTTGGGGTCTAAAAGGGGTACCCCTATGTTGGGAAACACCCATATTCAGGATCCTAGAGTGATGTTGGCGATCTTCCCGAATTTAGGGCATGTGGCTGCCTACTTGGAGGCTGAAGGGGCAGCTCGTACCCTAGAGCGTAGGGGTTGGTGATTAGCCTAGGACTACCCATGAACCAGGCTTTGAGGATCGGCGGGGAAGGTTAGGAGGGTTCCGGGCGTAGGTTTTAGGGTAAGGTGCTTGCTAGGCTTCTTTCCTGCTATTTTTTACGCAACGATATGTATGTATGTATGTATGTATGTATGTATGTATGTATGTATGTATGTATGCATATGCCACATGTATAGGCACATGACGAAACAATGCTTTTAGACAGGATGTGATGTAGGTACCAGGCCTACCTTCGGGTCCGCTTCGGGGACTTCTTGGTCAAGAGCCAAACCCCCTCAACCCAGGAACCCTAAACCCGAAACCCTAAACCCTAAACCCTGAACCCTGAACCCTAAACCCTAAACCCCAAACCCCAAACCCTAAACCCTAAACCCTAAACCCTGATTCCACGAAGCTCTCTGAGGCTCAGCGAGTCGGCTTTATTTGTTTTCGTGCACCACGGCTGTGAACAGGTCGGCACCATGCTATAGACTCTTGCCACCACCAAGGTGGTTTAGGGTTTAGGGTTTAGGGTTTAGGGTTTGGGGTTTAGGGTTTAGGGTTTAGGGTTTAGGGTTTGGGGTTTAGGGTTTAGGGTCTAGGGTTTAGGGTTTAGGGTTTAGGGTTTGGGGCTTCGGGCTTAGGGGGTCGGAAGAATTACTCATAGCATTCCCTTATGGTCCCTGTATAAGTATTCTTTAATAATCCCCAAAACTCAAAACCCTATTCTAATTCTTAAGGCCCCTATATTACACTGCTTCTGGCCCCTAAACCTCCCACTTAAACTTCCTGATCACAGCGTAGCATAGACACAGGCTCGCTCATTTCGAAATGCAACTCACACAGCCTCCTGTACTGTACTGTTGGCTGGTTCCGGTGTGTTCAGGGTTTGGGCTGAAGGGTGCAACGCTGATCCTCAATTCACACCTTGCAGCCCTAAGCGCAGCCACTTTCCCGATTCTGTGGTTTAGGGTTTAGGGTCAACCCTAAACCCTAAACCCAAAACCCTCAACCCTAAACCCTCAACCCCAAACCCTTCTTGAAGGCGTCATTCCTGGAGCGGATAACACCACTGTAAAAAAGTGGGTCATGGCTGGAACCCGACACCGCAAACCCACGTACCTTCAAGAGTTTAGGGTTTAGGGTTTCGGGTCTAGAGCTTCGGGGTTTAGGTTTACCAGTTTGGGGGAGATGTGTTTTGAGGGGGGGGAGGGGGGTGGGGCGGGGGGGGAAGGGTGTTCAGAGTCTCATTCCAGTTCCCTGCATGGAAAAGAAGGCACGTGTCGCGCATATGGACAATCACTACATGAAAATGCAACCCCAAGCCCTAAACACACCTGAACCCTAAACCCTAAACATCCCTAAACCCTAAACCCCAAACCCCAAACCCCAAGCCCTAAACACACCGTTGCTGGCTGTCTCCTGGACAAAATATCCAGCGCTGGCTAAAGGATTTCTCCCACTGCGGCCCCCTGAGCCAAACCCCTGCAAGTTTGGATTTGGGGTCCTAGGGTTTAGGGGTTTAGGGGTTTAGGGTTTAGGGTTTAGGGATTTAGGCTTTTAGGGGTTTAGGGTTTAGGGTTTAGGGATTTAGGCTTTAGGGTTTAGGGGTTTAGGGGTTTAGGGGTTTAGGGGTTTAGGGGTTTAGGGGTTTAGGGGTTTAGGGGTTTAGGGGGTTAGGGGTGTAGGGGTTTAGGGGTTTAGGGGTTTAGGGGTTTAGGGGTTTAGGGGTTTAGGGGTTTAGGGGTTTAGGGGGTTAGGGGTTTACGGGTTTAGGGGTTTAGGGGTTTATTGTTTAGGGGTTTAGGGGGTTTAGGGTTTAGGGGTTTTAGGTGTTTAAGGGGTTTAGGGGTTTTTAGGGGTTTAGGGGTTTAAGGGTTTAGAGGGGGTTTAGGGGTTTTTAGGGATTTAGGGGTTTAGGGGTTTAGGGGTTTAGGGGTTTAGGGGTTTAGGGGTTTAGGGGTTTAGGGGTTTAGGGGTTTAGGGGTTTAGGGGTTTAGGGGTTTAGGGGTTTAGGGGTTTAGGGGTTTAGGGGTTTAGGGGTTTAGGGGTTTAGGGGTTTAGGGGTTTAGGGGTTTAGGGTTTAGGGAATTTAAACACAAACAAAAAGTTAACTGTTGGGATGGGAGTGTACTGCGCACCCTCAAAAAACTTAAGATTACTTGCTCTCGAGCATCAGCCTCAAATCCAAATTGCTGGATCGACTACTCAGCAGACCCTCATTGTAAGCCCTCAACCCTGAACCCTGAACCCTGAACCCTGAACCCTAAACCCCAAACCCTAAAAGAGAGAGCAGGCCATGGCGTTCAGGGCTCTGGGTAGGGGTCCTCGGGAGTAGACCCAAGAGCTCTGGGTCCAGCTGAATTCAAGGACATTTCTGATTTTTAGTTTATATTTACATATACATAGACATATACATATACATAGACATATACATATACATAGACATATACATATACATAGACATATACATAAATATAAATATATATATATATATATGTATTTATTTATTGATTTATTTAATTTAATTTGTTATTTATTTAGTTTATTGTGAAATCTCTGATTTTTAGTTTGTATCTATATCTCAGCACATGGTCCACAGCACGCGGGTCGATCACCGGGGGCCGCAGGGATGAAAAAGATGAACCTTCTGGCCAGGGAAGTTATAAACGTTATGCACTCAAGCCTCCAACCGCCCAAACCTAAACCCCCCTAAACCCTAACCCTAAACCCTAAACCCTAAACCCTAAACCCTAAGCCCTAAACCCCTGCAATCAACCTACAGCTGTAAGGTAAGCCCCCTAAAAAGAGAGTACGCCTCACGTCAGGAACAGCGGGAAGTCCCCTGGGATTGTTGCCACCCAAGGTCCCCCCCTTCCGCTGCCCATCAAGTGGAAGTGAGGTCGCAGGGAAGTTCAGGGTTTAAGGGTTCGGCTTTAGGGTTTAGGGTTTAGGGTTTACGGTTTAGGGTTTAGGGTTTAGGGTTTAGGGTTTAGGGTTTAGGGTTTAGGGTTTAGGGTTTAGGGTTTTAGGGTTTAGGGTTTAGGGTTTAGGGTTTAGGGTCTAGGGTCTAGGGTCTAGGGTCTAGGGTCTAGGGTCTAGGGTCTAGGGTTTAGGCCTTTGGGCTTAAGGCTTAAGTCTTCGGAGCCCTCAACCCTTCACGTCGTGATTGGCGACCTCACGGAGACATTCAGCCAGGCCTCGCGAAACATTTCCTTGGGCACCCCCTGCCACCCCCCCCCAAAAAAAAATAGGGTTTAGGGTTCAGGGTTCAGGCTTCAGGCTTCAGGCTTCAGGGTTCAGGGTTCAGGGTCTAGGGTTCAGGGTCTAGGGTTTAGGGTTTAGGGTTTAGGGTTTCAATTTAAATTTAAATTTCAGGCGATGAAACACTCATGGAAGCTCATGGAAGGGGATTTTATACCCGTGCGGCAAGACGATGTGTATTGGTATATGTATATATATATATATATCTCTCTCTCTCTGTCTCTATCTCTTTATGAATTTATCTATGTTCCATCGTTTACGAACCCCTAAATACGGAGCACTACGCCGGGATTCCAAACAGGTCGAACCCCGGCTGCGAAGCACGCCACCAGGTGTAGAGTTTCCCCAGACCCTAAGCCCTAAGCCCTAAGCCCTAAGCCCAAAACCTTAAACCCTAAACCCTAGGGTTTGTCGGGCTTATAGGGCTTGGGGCTGAGGATGTGTGGTGCAAGCCCACTCTTTCTACATGACCTGCTGGGCCTCAGCAAAAAGGCCTGAAGGCCCTGCTCTTGGCCCCCCCTCCCATCCACCCGACTTAAAAAGGAACTGCAAAAAATCGAAAAAAAAGTCTGTCAGGACTTTCGGACAAAACTTTCCGGCCAAAACTGATCGGAATCCCTATGCAAGTTCGACAAACCTTTTAATTCGAGCGAGGGGGACAGGTCATGTTCAAATAAAAGGTACTCATTAAAAACCAAAGCCCCTAAACCCTAAACCCTAATGCATCGTCAGTCGTGCTGTTGCCAGTGTAAGGTTTGGGGGTTAGAGTGGTGCTGGTTTGGGTTCTTTTCGCCTGGGCGGCTTCTTGCCCGATCGCCCCTGCGTAGGCTACAGACTACAGGGTTCAGGGGTAGGTTTTAGGGTTTAAGGATCCTACCCTAAACCCAAAACCCAAAACCCAAAAACCTAAACCCTAAACCCTAAACCCTAAACGTTGGGATGCCAGCTCCGCGATGCCTGTCTGACTGATGCAAGGGATCACCGCGCCAAAATGGAAAGGCAGCGATTTGGACCAGCGTCGGAACTGGTGCAGGGCACCTTTATGCTTACATAGATATGCCTGAAGTTCCCTGCACCCGAAACCCTAAACCCTGCACCCTAAGCCCCAAAGCCTAACCCCGAAACCCTGAACCCTAAGCCCGAACACAAGAGCTCGTCACTTGCAGGTTCTGAGTGGGAGTGCGGAGCATCGGTGACAAGGCTTTCGAGTTTAGGGTTTAGGGCTCAGGGTTTAGGCTTTAGGTTTAGAGTTTAGGCGGATCTGGCAGTTTACTCAAGTTATCATTCTAACTCATGCTGCTTGCCCCTAGTAGGGGGATTGGGCACCTTATACCCCCCTACATACATACACATATATATATATATATATATATGTGTATGTATATGTAGATGTATATGTAGATGTATATGTATATGTATATGCAAATGTAAATGTATACGTATATGTATACGTATGTGTATATGTATATGTATATGTATATGTATATGTATATGTATATGTATATGTATATGTATATGTATATGTATATGTATATGTATGTATCTGTACATATATATGTAGTTAATTAGATGGTCACTTCCCCAAAATATGGTCCCTTTTTGGGGTCATGTTTAGGGTGCCCCAAGAGGCAACACAAGTTTGGAACTGGCCATATATACACCCTCTAAGGGATCATGTAGGGAGTAACCTATCTCCAAGCCACAAGCCCCAAGCCCCAAGCCCTTAACCCTAAACCCGAAACCCTAAACCCTGAACCCTAAACAACTCATCTACTGCGAAAAACACATGCCCAAGCTTCAAGGCCCCTCGGTGCTGAAGGGCAGGCACTTCGGGGCTTTTCATGGGGTCCCCAGGGATTAGGGTTTAGGGTTAGGGTTTAGGATTTTGGGGGGGTTTGGGGGTTTCAGGGTTTTCGGGTTGAGGGTTTTAGGGTTCTGAGCTTTAGTGCTTTCAGGGTTTAGAGTTCTATGAATACCCCCTACATGGCCGCGATGAATACCCCTGTATGCCTTTATCCACTCCCTCCAGAGCATGAGCAAGTGATGCCGCCCCAAATTCCTTACTTCTCTTTCGGGCCGCATGATAAAAGTCCCACGAAACCCCTGGTTTTGGGGTTTAGGGTTTAGGGTTTAGGGTTTAGGGTTTAGGCTTTAGGGTTTAGGGACGAGTTTCATGCCCTGAGTTCGACGCGAGAGCTACCAACCGTGGCGCGGGCAGAGACAGTAAGAGGGAGGCTTGCTGTACCCGGGACAGAAGCCCTTGAAAGGGAGGACTAGGCTGGCCCTTCTAGCACTGAGCTGAAGTAAGGTCCTCCTAAACCCTAAGCCCTAAACCCTGAACCCTGAACCCTAAACCCTTTGTAAAGCAATAAGGGGAAGATGTAGGAGTTTTCGAGGGCCAACCTAGAAAAAAGGGTGTCTTGAACCATGTTTTGCTGGGCACATGCTGGGCTCCAGTCGCAGCATGTGCCTTTCTTGCTTACGTGCATTTCTTGCTCAGGCCAAATGAGTCAGAGCTCACACTTTAGGGTTTAGGGTTTAGGGTTTAGGGGTTACGGGTTAGGGGTCAGGGGTTTAGGGTTTAGGGTTGAGAAACCCTGAACCCCAAACCCTAAACTAAACCTCAAACCCTAAACCTGGGGTTGCCCGGAGTTTATTGTACACTTTAGGGCTCAGGTCTTTGCAGGGTGCCGGTTTAGGGTCTAGGGTATAGGGTATAGAGTTTTGGGTTTACGGTTAGGGCTTAGGGTTTTGCAGCTTAGGGGGGTTCAGGTCTACTCGACATAACTTGCCAATTAGAGTTCATAGGGCGCATAGGGCTTTGAGTTCTAGGGTTCGTAGGGTAGGTTGTTTTGAATGTGGTTAAGGACAACCATAGTTTCTACTGTTCGGAACCTTGAAACTGGGTGCACTTGCAAGCCTACTGACTCAACCCTGAACCCCACACCCCGAGGCCTAGACCCTCAAAAATGTACTGGTACCTATGGCTGTACTCCTTCAGCTACCCTCCTCCCCCAACCCCCTAACCACAAGGTTTTGTTAAAACCCCAAACAACTGAAACCCCAATCCCAACCCTAGAGCCCTGAAGCCCTGAAGCCCTGAAGCCCTGAAGCCCTAAAACCCCAAAGCCTAAAACCCGAAAGCCTAAAGCCCGAAAGCCTAAAACCCCAAAGCCTAAAACCCCAAACCCTAAACCCTAAACCCCAAACCCTAAACCCTAAACCCCAAACCCTAAACCCCAAACCACAAACCACAAACCAAGAAACCCTAAATCAAGCCATGGCCCCGAAACACAGCCAAAGCAAGGAAGTTGTGCAGCTTCTGGATCGTCTGAACGGAAGGTCCAGGATGAGAGGAACCAGGATTGGGGTTTCGGGTTTAGGGTTTAGGGTTTAGGGTTTCGGGTTTAGGGTTTAGGGTTTAGGGTTTAGGGTTTAGGGTTTAGGGTTTAGGGTTTAGGGTTGGAGACCTTCAAATGCTGCTGCCGTGTCATGTGCAGCCGAGGCGGCTTGGCTTTCCAGAGCCGGAGCGCCCCAAGACCCCCTTTCAGGTACACGCAGCCTGGGTGCTTTTTGCGAGCTTCCCTTCTACACACCCTAAACCCCACACCCTAAACCCTGCACCCTAAACCCTCAGCCCTGAACCCTAAACCCGAACCCTAAACCCTAACCCTAAACCCTGAACCCTAAACCCTATAAACCCTAAACCCTCAGACCCCTAGATATACCTTAGGCAGTCCCTACATACCTCAGTAGCGACCCTACTGCACGCCTCGATACTGCCCCTCCTACGTTCCCCATAATGAAGGCTATTTAGGGTTAAGCCTACGGCTATTCAGGGGGGAACCTAGGGGGGGTAGTATAGAGGGGGGGTAGTAGGGGAACCCCAAAGCCCTCAACCTAAGAATGAATATGGTGCCCTTTTCGGGCGGGCGGGTGCTTCGAATGCAAAGCTCCCCTGAACAACCCTAAGAACAGGGAATCCTATACCCTAAACCCTAAACCCTAAACCCTAAACCCTAAACCCTAAACCCTAAACCCTAAACCTTGGGGCATCCTCGGCCTCGGTGCCACAGAAGCTTTGGACAAGGCGCACGAGCCCGCTGCGGTGGTCCCCGAAGGCGACTTCGGGCTCTTAAGGTCTGGGGTCCTAGGGTTTGGGGTTTAGGGTTTAGGGTTTAGGGTTTAGGGTTTAGGGTTTAGGGTTTATAGGGTTTCGGGTTTAGGGTTTATAGGGTTTCGGGTTTAGGGTTTAGGGTTTAGGGTTTAGGGTTTAGGGTTTAGGGTTTAGGGTTTAGGGTTTAGGGTTTAGGGTTTAGGGTTTAGGGTTTAATTAGGGTTTAGGGTTTAGGGTTTAGGGTTTAGGGTTTAGGGTTTAGGGTTTAGGGTTTAGGGTTTAGGCCTTAGGGTTACACCACTTCGGGCTTCATCATGCATGCGCGCGAGTCGACGACAGAAGCCGAAGAGATGAGTTAAAATCTTCCAAGGGCTCGCCGGAGGCTTCACTGAAGCAACACATGACATGTAGAGGTTCAAGGGTTTTGGGTTTAGGGTTTAGGGTTTAGGGTTTGGGGGTTCAAGGGTTCAAGGGTTCAAGGGTTTAGGGTTAGGGTTTAGGGGTATAACCGCCTCTGTCAAGACGCCTTCCCGCTAGTTCCGACAAATTCGCACATGCCAAAGACCTCGAACCCCAAACTCTAAACCCAGCAAACTCAAACCACCGACCCTACATCACGATTGCCGTGGTCGTGCTTCACTTAAGACTCCCTTGCAGACACCATATACCCCCAACCAACATTCTGCAAAACCCGTAAACCCCAAACCCTTGGGGCCATCAACACGGAGATATGAGAACCACAATGTTTGGTGTTTTGGGAGGGGGGGGGGGAGGGGTGCAGGGTTTAGGGCCTAGGGTTTGCGATTTCGGGCTTCGGGCCTGACATGTGCACGTACGAACCCGAAAGATAATTCTGAACCCTGAGTACTTAAATCCCTAAACCCTAAACCCTAAACCCTAAACCCTAAGTCCCAGAAAGAGGGAGGAGCCCGTGAAGCCAACCTCCGGCGCATTTGGGCGTAGCTTGGGGGCTTGGCGTGAGGAGAGGGTTTAGGGTTTAGGTTTTTAGGGTTTAGGGTTTAGGGTTTAGGGTTTAGGGTTTAGGAGGTAGGGGGTTGAAGAGCTTCGGGTTGAGGGATTAGCAGGAGGAATGGATGTTGAGCACTTAGGGTTTAGGGCTTAAGGGCTTAGACTGCTCAGAGGCTTTGGGAATCAAGGAGTTTGGAGTTTAGGGTTTAGGGTTTAGGGTTTAGGGTTTAGGGTTTAGGGTTTAGGGTTTAGGGTTTCAGGTCTTCAGGGTTTTTGGGCGCTTTTGGGTGTTGGGGGTTTCGAAGTTCAGCACCCGCTCAACTGTGTAGCGGCAGCAGCTACTATGGGTGCCCGGGACTCCTGCCTACCAAACCCTGAACCCTGAACCCTGAACCCTAAACCCTAAACCCTAAGCCAAGGTTTAGGTTTTCGGGTTTAGGGCCTTAGGGTTTAGGGCATAGGGTTTAGGGAAAACCCCTACCCTAAACCCATAAATGAAAGTCCTCCAAAACAAGGTATTCGGGCTTAGGCCAGGGCGCCCTTGCATGAATATTACGACTTCAAGGCATTCGAGGTTCAAGGCTTTTAAGTTCAGGTCTTCTTGCTCAGGGTTTAAGATGTTGCATGTGCTTTTTCCTGCAGGGGAGGGACGGCTTCCAACAGGTTACACCCTATCCAATTCGGACCTTCCTAGCTGAGCTTCTATACCTTTAGCCGCTAGCCCTAGTTCGACATTGAAAAAGAGCTCCCATTCACAAGCGGATAATAAACCTGCCCGAAGCCCCTCTAAAACCCGGAGCGCCCAGAACCCTGAAGCCCGCAAGCAATAAACCCGTAGCACCCTAGCACCCTGGAACCCTAAACCCTATACCCCTAAACCCTAGAAGTTTAGGCCCAGAAACCCCGAAAACAACCCTCACCTTCAAACCCTAAACCTAAACCTCAGAACCCGGAAACCCTACACCCTAAACCCTAAACACCAGAACCGTAAACCCTAAACCCTAAACCCCGGAACCCCAAGCCCCCAAACCCCTAAACCCCAAACCCCAGAACCCTAAGACCTGAAAAGTTTAAACCCCTGAGCCCCAAAACCCTCAACACCAAAACCCCATGAAGAAAGCTCTAGAAAGCCTAAACCCTGAACCCTAAACCCGCCCTAAACCCTAAACCCAACAGCCCTAAATCCTAGAAAGCCGACGTGGGGAAAGCCCAGCCCCAAGTCGTTTGGGCCTGAGCCATGGAGGAACTCCTCAGCCTAAGTTTGGAGTTTGGGGTTTTGGGTTGTTTAGGGTTTGGGGTTTAGGGTTAGGGCTTAGGGCTTAGGGCTTAGGGTTTAGAAGGGCTTGGGGCGGGGAAGGGGGGGAGGGGGGGTCGGCCGGGGCGGGGATAAGGCTTTTTTGGAGCCAGCTTTGGGTTCAGGGTGTGGGGCGTTTGGGATTCAGGCTTGAAGCTTAAGGGACTTAGGGTTCGGGGGCTTGGGGTTGGGGTTTTGGCGGCACGGTTTAGGGTTCGGTTAGCCCCTAAAGCCCCCTGCAACATATTCCTGAGTACGATCCTCTGAAGCCCAACAAGGGATATGCAAAAGGCTTCAAGGGTTTAGGCTTGGGGTCGAGGGTTTGCTTTTGATTTTCACGAGTGTACGTAGTATATATTGGGAATCGTTTTGGGGATACTAACAATCAAAGCCCTCCCGAGAAAGCCCCGAAGCCTTCTGACACCACAACTAAGTTGCTGCCAAGGAACTTGGCTACCACAAAATTGAGACCATACTGCTTGACGTATACCCAGTGTAGGACCGAGCATGACAATGCGACCCTGGTCTAGATATGTGATCTTAAGGTTTACTGTATAAAAATCAGAACTTAGTGTTTAGGGCTTGTTTCGGGTTTGGGGTTCAAGGTCCAGGGTGTAGGGTATAGGGCTTAAGGGTTGAAACTTAGGGTTCAGAGTTTGCGGGAAAACCCCTCTAAGCCCAAGAGGTTCCAGTTCGGACAAGCCTCTCTAGCCCTTCAACGCGTGGCGGAACTTTTTGAGGACGTCCTTCTTCGTCATGGGATGCGGGAAATGACAATATTCACCTTGAAGCGCATGTTGGGTTTAGGGTTGAGGGTTTGAGGTGTGGGGTTTGGGGTTGAGGTTTAAGGTTCAGGGCTTAGGGCCCCTGATTCTAGTAAGTAAGTTGAATTGGATGTTGAATCGCCTCTGATTAACTATGGCTTCGCGATTTGATTTCCTCTGTTTCCCCCCCCCCCCCCCAATTCAAAGCTAAACTATCCTGCTTCTCTCATCTCTTCTCTGATTGTCCCCCTCTGCCATCTTCCTCTGTTGTCTCTGCTTTGTCGCTCATCTCCAGCTGTGATCTATCTCTCTTGTATCTGCCCTGTTGCCCTGTTGTTGCATCTGCCCTGTTGTTGTTTGTTATTGTTTGATTGCTTGCTTGCTTCCTTGCTTGCTGGCTTTCTTGCTTGCTTGCTTGCTTTCTTGCTTGCAGCGCATATTTTCTTCTCTCGCTCTCCCTCTCTCCCCCTCTCTCTCTCTCTCTCTCTGCGTCGCTTGTCTCCTGGCTGATGTAGCCTTTCCTATCGCGCGTATTTCCCCTCCATTTCTCGTCTATCTTTTTCTTGTATGGTCTCCCTCTGTCATCTTCCTACCTCCCTTTCATCCATGTCTTGCATCTCCCTCTCATCTTGATCGCTCATCTCCATCTGCCACTACCACAAAAGATCCAAGAAGTCGTGGCTGTCCGTTTAGTTTTGTTCAAAAACTCCGCCAAATCCTTCGGGCATGATTCCGTCCGTGTGGACATTGTTGCTTGTTTCTTGGAAAGTCTGGATGTGCTTGTGTATTAACCCCGCATCTGGAGATTACTTTTGCAGACCGCACGCACCCAACCACTGAAGAATGTTAGGGGTTAGGGCGCACCCTAAACCCTAAACCCTAAACCCTAAACCCTAAGCCCTAAGCCCTAAACCCTAAACCCTAAACCCTGAACCCTAAACGCTGAACCCTGAACCCGAAACCGCCGGCAACCCGGGAGACACTTGCGTCGAAAGACCTAAGGAAAAGCGCAGGCCGAGCTTCATCGATCTCCGGCGCTGCATGACGCCGATGTCTTGTTGCCCGAGGATTTCAGAGCCACAAAGACCTGGGTTTACAGGGTTTAGGGTTTAGGGCTTAGGGTTTAGGGTTTCAGGTTGAGGGTTTAGGGTTTAGGGTTTAGGGTTTAGGGTTTAGGGTTTAGGGTTTAGGGTTTAGGGTTTAGGGTTTAGGGTTTAGGGTTTAGGGTTTAATTTAGGGTTTCAGGTTGAGGGTTTAGGGCTTACAAACCCTAAACCCTAAACCGTGGCTCCCTCATTCCCTACTATAAACTGGGGGGCTGAGGGTCCATGGGATCTTCGTCTTCGGGTGTAGGGCTCAGGTTTCAGGCTAAGGTCTGGGTTTAAGGGTGGCCAAAGAAACCCGACTGAACTTTCCCTGTGTTTCTCGCACCCCTTGACTACAGCGCCGGCCTGAACCTTTCGCGGCAACTAAACCCTTAAGCATCCCAAATCGAGGCACAGAAAGGCTCGAGGCCTTAGTAACTCAAGCTTCGGAGGGCTGGAAAACTTTCTACTAATTGCTTAAGAACCCCAAAAATGAAAAAAAGAATTTAAGATAAAAAAACAGTCCTTATTAAGGGTAATATAGGGTTGTGTTTTGTTTTTCTTTTGGGGTTCTTAAGCAAATAGTAGTTTTGAGGATTCCAAGATGCCGACCATCCCATAGGGCTTCGGGTTTCGGGTTTAGGGTTTAGGGTTTAGGGTTTAGGGTTTAGGGTTTAGGGTTTAGGGTTTAGGGTTTAGGGTTTAGGGTTTAGGGTTTACGGTTTAGGGTTTAGGGTTTAGGGTTTAGGGTTTAGGGTTTAGGGTTTAGGGTCGGGTTGACGAGTCTAGGGAGTTCGGGGCTTTCGGGGGGGGGGGGGGGGGGGGGGGGGGCTTAGGGTCTAAGGTCTAAAGTTCAGGGTTAGTGTGGTCTGCTGATTAGTGTGGCTCCCCCCAACCCTAACACAAGGATTGCCGGATCCCCGTCTTAAGGGGGGGGGGGGGGAGTCTGGCTTTAGATGATTTTAGAAGGGATGAGTTTATATGAATTTCAAAGGGGTCCAAAGGATCTTAAACGGGATGAGCTTATATGAATTTAAAAGGGATCACACTAATCAGGATACAACATTAGGGTTCAGGGTTTAGGGTTTAGGGTTTAGGGTTGAGGGTTTAGGGTTTAGGGTTTGGGGTTTAGGGTTTAGGGTTTAGGGTTTAGGGTTTAGGGTTTGGGGTTTGGGGTTTGGGGTTTGGGGTTTGGGGTTTAGGGTTTAGGGTTTAGGGTTTAGGGTTTTGGGTTTTGGGTTTTGGGTTTTGGGTTTTGGGTTTTGGGTTTTGAGTTTAGGGTTTAGGGTTTAGGGTTTAGGGTTTAGGGTTTAGGGTTTAGGGTTTAGGGCTTCGTGGCTTTTGAAGGCAGAGTGTTGCCCTCCATGGGCTTTTGGCTTCGAGGCTGTAGTGCTTTGGATGGGTATAGGCTAGGGTTTAGAGTTTAGAGTTTAGGGTTTAGGGTTTGGGGTTTGGGGTTTGGGGTTTGGGGTTTGGGGTTTCGGGTTTCGGGTTTCGGGTTTCGGGTTTCGGGTTTCGGGTCTGGGGCATGGGGCTTACGGCGTGCCACTCGGTTGGAAGCGCGCTTTGTGAGCGCATTCGTCTGCAGACCTGCCTACCCCAAGACCACCCCCCTGCAACTCTCATGAGTTGAGGCCCCTACTTGGAGGTTCATGGTACTTATCAACAAACTATAACTGTACTTGTAACCCACTTATAAGCCCCTGAAGTGCCCGAATATGGTTGTAAGTACAGTTAGATGTACAGTTAGAATTGGTTAATTAATAAGTACCATGAACCTCCAAGTAGCTACTTTTGCAAGGCGCGGTTTCCTACCCTGCAAACTTGGTATACTATGGCATTGGACATGAGAACGTGCACATATCTCATTTGCAGCACGGGGGGGTGCTTTGAACAGCCAAACTAGCAGCAGCATCTTCAAACTTGAATCGGACACACACGCACAAACAAACACCGCAGCTGGAACTCCAGGGCTCTCCAGGGTTGCGCCGCGCGATTCTCTGCAGTATGGGTAGTATAGCCAGTCGAAGAGTACACCCGAGCTAAAATCGAACAACCCCCCAAAGTCATGTAAACTCTAAAGCCTCAAACAACATGAGGAGCTTAAGTAAACTCAATCCAGCTCAGCTGACCCAAGATCCTTAAACTCCTCCAAAGCCCTTGAACCCTTAAACCCCTAAACCCCTAAACCCCTAAACCCTAAACACGATTTCTAAACTCTTCAACCCTTAAAACCCTTTAACATCCCTAAGCCCTTAAGCTCTTCCAACCCTTAACCCTGAAAGCCCTTAAAGCCCTTCAACCCTCAAAACCCTCTGCGGACAAAGGTGCACAGGGAGCACAGCCAATAGGATGCTTGAGGCTGCCTGGCGCAGGTGCGAACAAAAGGTTGCGAGGTTTTGGTTTGGGGTTTAGGGTTTAGGGTTTAGGGTTTAGGGTTTGGGGTTTAGGGTTTAGGGTTTAGGGTTTAGGGTTTAGGGTTTGGGGTTTAGGGTTTAGGGTTTAGGGTTTAGGGTTTGGGGTTTAGGGTTTAGGGTTTGGGTTTAGGGTTTAGGGTTAGGGTTTAGGGTTTGGGGTTTAGGGTTTAGGGTTTAGGGTTTAGGGTTTAGGGTTTAGGGTTTAGGGTTTAGGGTTTAGGGTTTAGGGTTTAGGGTTTAGGGTTACGGTTTAATTAGGGTTTCGGCAAAAAGGAACTCCTACTTTGAAGAGCGTAAACACTGGGGGATGCGAGGTGTATGTACGAAGACACACCCAAACGAAAGCAACCGCACGTGGCAGCGAACGCCACTGGTCTACGCTGGGGTTCAAGGTTTAGGGTTTTGGGTCTAGGGTTTGGGTTTTAGGGTTTAGGGTTTAGGGTTTCGGGTTTAGGGTTTAGGGTTAAGTTAAGCCTTAAAGGGCACAGTTTGAGAAACACGCCTGTGGGTCAACGCTGACGCTCTTAACCATGATCACACGAAGGACGTATGGCAAACCCTATTTATACTTAGGGGCTTAATCCAAAGCCCTCAAAGCCCTCAACCCTGTAAACACCATGGGAATCCTGACTCCCATGTTAATTCGGGGTTCAGGATTGTTGGCTTAGGGTTTGGCATGGGGCCTTGATTGCAGAGCTGAGGGTTTGGGATTCTGGGGGCATAGGGCGAGTTACCGGGCTCCTGGCCCTCAGATCCAACACACTCGGGCCCTTGAACCGAAATCGTAAACCCCCAAGGGCCCTTCAGCCCCTCATCCCCCCCAAAACCCCGAAACTCTAAACCCTAAACCCTAAACTCAGGGCCTAGGCCGCCCCCCTACGTTGGGGCGGCGCTTAAGCCCTTCGACCTCGATGGCGCAAGCCGACCCAGATCGCTTGCCCGCCTCTCACAGCATGGGGGTCGGTAGCGCCCACGATGGGCCCGGTCCGGAACACGTTCTCCTCGGGACCAGTACTGGTCCCTTATATTCAAGTACTTCCCCTAAACTTTCCGGTCATGGCCCTGGGCGTCGCTGACCTTTTCGGGGGGAGTACCCGCAAAGCCCACCCTTCACCGCCCCCTAACCTGGCCTGGCCCCCTGGCCCCCCCTGGCCCCCCTGACCCCCTGGCCCCCTGGCCTGGCCCTGCCTCCAACCCTCTAAAACCTTTCCTTTTCGATGCAGCTGCAACCCGTGCTACAAACGAGCACGGACCTGGCCTCAAACCCTTTCCCTCGGCTGAAAGTGGCAAGGTGTTTTGAAAGTAAGCTATTGTCATGAGTTTGGGCCTAAACCCTAAAAGGAATAGGTTTGGGTGGTTTTGCCGCTTCGGACGGCGTGGGGTGGGAGAAAAGTATTCGACGCCCCTCCACAATCGGGCCAGAGCTGCTCTTCGCACCTGACGAGGCATTCGAGCCTCTGCTGCATCCTAACCTACACAGTATCTACGCCCTATTGCAGCAAACCCTAAACCCTAAACCTTAAACCTTAAACCCTAAACCCTAAACCCTAAACCCTGGCCTCGCGAGGGCAGGCGCGTCTCAGCGCCTGCCACCTGCATGACCTTGCTTTTGGACGTCCGCACTGTGGTCTCCTTGTGGCGCCACGCCTCTCCTCATGACTTAGGGTTTAGGGTTTAGGGTTTAGGGTTTGGGGTTTAGGGTTTAGGGTTTAGGGTTTAGGGTTTAGGGTTTAGGGTTTAGGGTTTAGGGATAAGGGTTTAGGGTCTAGGGTTTAGGGTGTAGGGGTGGATGTAGTGACTTGAGGGTTGGATTTTGCAGAGCTTGGGGGCGTAGGGTCTTGGAGGTTGTGGGGTTGGGCTTCAGAAGGGTTAGGGGTTTGGGTTTTGGGTTTAGGGCTTAGGGTTTAATTAGGTTTAATTTAGGGTTTAGGGTTTAGGGTCTAGGGTTTCGGGTTTAGGGTTTAGGGTTAGGGGTTTGGTGTTAGGAGCAAAGCCGGGGTAGAGGTTCTGCGGTGTGGGGTTCTACGGGCTTTGGGCTTGAGGTTTAAGGCTTTCGGGCGTCGGGGATTGCGGGGTTTATGGCTTTAATGACACCGACGCGTCCATGATACTTCCTCCCAAACCATACGCCCGGAACCCTGAACCCCCAACCATGCTGCCTACGACACAGCGAAACAAGGAATATGCCCCCTCAATTCCCAGTGCTCGGCGGGGCACGACACTCTCCAGAATTCCATTCCCCAGAACTGTAAGCCTAACAACTTACCCCTGAAAGACTGGCTCAAGTACATATTCTGTTGGGCCTCACTTGTGGTAGGGGTGGCTAGCAGCCAGCACGTGCAAAACAAGCCCCTAGCGAACGAAAGCCTTGAAACTTAGAGCCAGAATCTGTGGCAAACCCTCATTCTATAGGATCCCATAATTAATCGGTCGGAACCGAGACCCCTGGAACCCTAAGCCCTAAACCCCAAACCCTAAACCCTAAACCAAGAAGGGGCTCGACTTCAGCGAGCATGAATTCAAAGCAAAGCCAGGTTGTTGGCCGTGGTTTGTTTCGTTTTAAGGTCTTGAGGGTAGTAGGGTTTTGAGGGTTTTGGGGGGTTTTAAAGAATTTAGGATTGCCCCCCTAAACCCTAAACCCTAAACCCTAAACCCTACATGTCAAGGTTTGGGGGAACATGCGAGGCCGCCGGCCTGATTCACTACTCTGCGGATCCTCCTCCTCAGAGTGGACTGCACCTTTGAAGAGGTGGCTTAAAGGAGAGGGATTTGCGCGACTTAGGGGCTTAGGGTTTGGGTTTAGGGTTTAGGGTTTGGGGTTTAGGGTTTATTGTTTAGGGTCTAGGGTTTTGGGTTTAGGGTTTATGGTTTAGGGTTTAAGGTTTAGGGTTCAGGGTTCAGGGTTTAGGGTTTAGGGTAACAGAGCGGGACCCGCTTGCGCGCGAGAGAGAGAGAGATGTATGTACATATACATGCTGATGACCCAGGGTCCCTCCTAGGTATCCCCTTACTATTATGATCCCTTGAACCTTGCACCAAGTGGTTCGATCTGACGCCCAAACTCGAAACCCTCAACGCCTCCCTCGCAGCGAGCCTTGCGAGTTCTCCACCCGGTCCTCATCTTCTGCAATGGTCGGGAGACTCATCGTCCTTGCAGCTCAGGGTTTGAGGGCTTCCGGGTTTCAGGGTTCAGGGTTTAGGGTTTAGGGTTTAGGGTTTAGAGTTTGGGGTTTTGGGTTTAGGATGTAGGATTCACCCGAACTAAGGCCGGCAACCTCAACCCGAAACCCCATGCCATCTTTGTTCACAGTTGAGGTCGTTCAGGGGACCTAAACCGGGGAAAGTGGCGAGACAGGCTAGCCCAAAAGTCCAACATCCCGGAACCCTAAAACCCTAAACCCCAAACCCTAAACTCTCCACGGGCCGACTACGTCAGAACCTTTTCGGGAGGTAAGAGAACCATATTCAGGGCCCACGTAGTGACTACCCTTAGGGCAGCACTTTGGAACACCCTAAGCCCTCAACCCTCGCCCCTAAACCCTAAACCCTCGGCCCAAAACTCCAAACCCCAAAGCCCCTACGAAAAAAGCAAAAAAAAAAAAAAAACGGGCCCGACGCCTGGTTTCACGAGGTCCCAGGGACGATTTCTCGACCAACGGCATTGCGTTCAGGTCCGGGGCTACCGGAGCGTGAGCTACTGCACCCTCAAATCGAAAGCCCTAAACTCCACATCCGGATTTGGGAATTTTGGGGCGGTTGCTGCTTTCAGGGCGTTAGGGTTCTTAGAACTGAGCCTGGGCGTTGGGGTGGAAAGTCGAAAGACCCCTAACCCTAGCCCTAAACCCTAAACGTTTAAACCCTAAACTTTTAAACCCTAAACCCTAAACCCTAAACCCTAAACCCTAAACCCTAAACCCTAAACCCTAAACCCTAAACCCTAAACCCTAAACCCTAAACCCTAAACCCAACCCTCAAACCCCTGAGCCCTAAACCTCAACAATCCACAGGTTCATAGAGCATTCCAAAGAGAGCGATGCAGCCTCTTAGCTCTGAGCCAAGATTCAGGAGGTTTAGGATTTAGGGTTTAGGGTTTAGGGTTTAGGGTTTAGGGTTTAGGGTTTGGGGTTTGGGGTTTGGGGTTTGGGGTTTGGGGTTTGGGGTTTGGGGTTTGGGGTTTGGGGTTTGGGGTTTGGGGTGTGGGGTTTGGGGTTTGGGGTTGGGGGTTTGGGGTTTGGGGTTTGGGGTTTGGGGTTTGGGGTTTGGGGTTTGGGGTTTGGGGTTTGGGGTTTGGGGTTTGGGGTTTGGGGCCCACGGTCCCCCAAGCTCCCCACTACTCCCTAAGGCTCCCTAATCTTCACGAAAATTCCCTAGGTACCTACCCCCGATGAACCCCCCTCCTTAAGGACCCTAAAACCTCAGGATTGAGGGATTGAAGGGTTGAGGATTTCGGGTTTACGTAGGATTTCGGGTTCGAGGGTTTGAGGATTTGAGGGTTTCAGGGTTTAAGGATTTAGGGTTCCCCCAATGGTCTGCTATGTGGGTGTAGGGTGTAGGGGCGATGACCCGGGCTTTACAACTGTTTTACACGAGCGTATGGCCCTAAACCTTAAACCCTAAACCCTAAACCCTAAACCCTAAGCCCTAGGCATAGTTACAGAGGTATGTCGGCACATCCGCAAGCCGAAAGCTCATGCCAAGACCGGACGCCTCAACCTCTTAACTCATAAACATCCTAAACTCTAAAACTTGATGTATAGGTCTCCGTTATATGGGTTTAGGGCTTAGGGCTTAGGGTTTAGGTGTTATTTCGCTGAAGTATGGTCACCTTTTGGGGGTACCTTGAACATAAGGGCTCGTTCTACAACAGTCTCCCCCGCCCAAACCCCTAAACCCAAAACCCGAAACCCTAAACCCTACACCCGAAACACGAAACCCTAAACCCTAATCCCGAAACCCTACACCCTAAACCAAGATAACGAAGACTTGTACCTTTGGTAGCGAGGCTGTTGGGCCCGAGCCGCCGCACGGGCGTGGCTTGGGGCCTACATGTAGGGGAGTCTAGGGTTTAGGGCTTAGGGTGTAGGGTTTAGGGTTTACGGATGAGGTTCCAGAGCCTGAACGAGCCCAAGCTGCACTCAACACCCTTGCAACCCTGCCGGGGCCCCCGAGCCATTTCATGCACGCTCCGCTTCGCGGACAGGTCGGTGATGGTGCGGGTGATCTTCTTCCGCGTGGCCTGCATGGCAGTTGGGATACCCGAGTTCCTGAAACCTAGGAATCCAAAAAGGCTGCCCGTGTATATATATATATATATATATCTATCTATCTATCTATATATATATATATATATATATGGGAACACCCTCTACCCCAAATAGGGTTTGGGTTTTGGACTTTTTGGTTAGCGTTTAGGGTTAACGGGAAAAGAAACGGGGGGAGAGCAAATACTACCACCGTGGGGTGGTCTCTGGCGTGCAGGGAATAGTACAAAGTCCTCCAGACCGTATAAACCCTTTTGGCCCCATAAATCCGATAAACCCTGTGGGAACGTCTGGGGCTGCGAATGACAGCCTTGTTCACGTCGAAGTACTTGAAGTCCATATTGTCATCGAAGTGGTTCCTCGTCACGCAGCACTCTACACTCTCCAGACACCCCTACAAGGGTTCAGAGCTTCGGGCTTAGGGTTTAGGGTTCAAGGGGTTTAGGGTTTAGGGTTTAGGGTTTGGGGTTTAGGGTTTAGGGTTTAGGGTTTAGGGTTTAGGGTTTAGGGTTTAGGGTTTAGGGTTTAGGGTTTAGGGTTTAGGGTTTAGGGTTTAGGGTTTAGGGTTTGGGGCTTCATGTTTAGAATTTACACTTCAGGGCTTCGGGTTTAGGGTTTAGAGTTTAGGGCCTCGGGTTTAGGGTTCAGGGTTTAGGGATTGTACAGCACATGGCTGGCTTATGGGCGCAGCTCCGCGATGGCTGCGGGAAAATTTCGCACGTGGGAGCCAGAGGCAGGCCCAAAACAGCCCCAAAGGTAGCCATGGGTGGGCAAAGTTGAAAGAAGCACCCTTTGAACCCCAAGCCCCCGGAACCCATAATATCTCCCTAAACCTTAAACCCTAAACCCTAAACCCTAAACCATAAACCCTACACCCTAAACCCTAAACCCTAACCCTAAACCCTAAACCCTAAACCCTAAACCCATAGTGAAGGGATGGAAGGCCTCATGCACCCGATGGTATGTTAACCAACATCCTTGACGAAGAGGTGGATCCGGGTTTAGGGTTCAGGGCTTCATCAAAGCTTACATAGTCTGTGAAAAGGATCCCAACTCCAGAGAAGATGAGTAGAAGTGTACCACTGTACGTCCTAGACTGCCTAGAGCAAACTGCAGGTAGCTCAACCGAAGCCGTACCCAACCGGAACACCAATGCACAAGCCCAAACTTCAGCCAACGAGGTTTTGGGCGCAGCACTGAGAGCTGAGAGTCCCCCGAAATCCCCTATTTCCCCCTTGAAAAAACCCTAAACCCTAAACCCTAAACCCTAAACCAGAATTTCCCCTAGTCGCCCTAGCTTACCCACAGCTTTCTTGCGGAAGTGGGAATGCGGCACGAGGGTCTTCCAAACGGTGCCACTCTTGATGAGCTTGTTCGGCAACTTGCCCTGCGAATCACCCGTCTTGAGGGGTAGAAGGGACCCCCTAGAAAGGACCCTTAGCTTGTTCCCCTAAAGAACCGGGACTATATACCCAAGTAGCCCTCGCCTCTGAATTACCCCTGAGGCACCTTCAGGGCTCACTCCTTCAGTCCCTTGACCCCTCGACCCTAGACCCTAGACCCGAAACCCCTGCGCCCCAAGCCCTGAACCCTAAATCGAAGACGACAGACACAGCTTTGGTGCTAAGGGCTTTAGGGCTTTAGGGCTCAGGGTTCAGGGTTTAGGGTTTAGGGTTTAGGGTTTAGGGTTTAGGGTTTAGGGTTCAGGGTTTAGGGTTTAGACACCGCCCACCCCCCACCCTCCCACCCCCCAGCCCCAACACGCCTTGGAGGGTCATTAAGCCCTCTAACCCAAACCCCAAACCAATCCTGAAAACCCAACTATCAGCCCTAAGCCCTCCCCTACACCCTCAACCCCTAAACGACCTCGAATTTTGGGCGCTCTCAACATGCCTAGCCCTAAACCCTAAACCCTAAACCCTAAACCCTAGACCCTAGACCCTAGACCCTAGACCCCGAAGCTGCCAAAACAGTCCTTCACTTCCATGAACAACCTGAGCATGTCGTTGTTGGTCCTTGGCGAAAGGGGTGGTCACACCGTTCCTAGGGTTTAGGCGAGCCCCCCCAAGCCCCAAGGTCGGGGGTCGAGGGTCTTGGGTCTGTCAACCGATTTCGCTCCCGCAAGCGAATATCTGCTGTTGTTTAGGGTTTAGGGTCTGGGTCTAGGGTTTAGGGTTTAGGGTTTAGGGTTTGGGGTTTGGGGTTTGGGGTTTGGGGTTTAGGGTTTAGGGTTTAGGGTTTAGGGTTTAGGGTTTAGGGTTTAGGGTTTAGGGTTTAGGGTTTAGGGTTTAGGGTTTAGGGTTTAGGGTTTAGGGTTTAGGGTTTAGGGTTTAGGGTTTAGGGCGAAAGCAGGAGACTGAGATCTGCGGCTTGCCAGGGAAGAGGATCTTGCCGGTGAAGAGCTCGAAGAGGGTGCAGCCCATGGCAAAGACATCCAGGGGGAAGGAGTACCTGGTTTAGGGTTTAGGGTTTGGGGTTTGGGGTTTGGGGTTTGGGGTTTGGGGTTTGGGGTTTAGGGTTTGGGGTTTCTGAAGCAGGGTGCAGGGTGTGCGGTGTTTAGGGTTGGGGATTGAAGTGACGTGAGGTTAGGAAGAAACGATGAGCATGCTTGAACATCGCCCTGATCCTTGTTGCAGAGGTGCCTATGCGTCACCCCAGCAGATGCTTTAGGGTTTTGGGTTTATGGTTTAAGGTTTTAGGATTTGTCCTGCTCCATAAAATTAGACCTTGAACTCCAAACGCCCAAACTCTCAGGAACCAAGAACTGGAAGGGGTGTGTTGAGGGCCCAGGGCCCTGCAAACCCCCGCCCCCCCTGGCCCTCAAAAGTGCAGCACCCCGAGGACTTTTTTGACACTAAACCCCAAACCCTAGCCCCCCCCCCCCCCCCCAAACCCTAGCCTAAACCCTAAACCCTAAACCTAAACCCCTAAAACCTAAACCCCAAAAACCCAAACCCCAAACCCTAGCCACCCCCCCCCCCCCAAACCCTAGCCCCCCCCCCCTCCCCCCTAAACCCTAAACCCCAGAACCCAAACTTGGCAAGGTCGCTTGGCTGCCAGGACAATCTCCGGCGCCCGGTAGAAGCGGCTAACAAGGTACGGGGTGGGCTCGACCTGGCAGCTTCCCCACAACCCTAAGCTGTTTAGGGTTTAGGGTTTAGGGTTTAGGGTTTAGGGCTTAGGGCTTAGGGTTTAGGGTTAGGGTTTAGGGTTTAGGGTTTAGGGTTTAGGGTTTAGGGTTTAGGGTTTAGGGTTTAGGGTTAGGTTTAGGGTTTAGGGTTTAGGGTTTAGGGTTTAGGGTTTAGGGTTTAGGGTTTAGGGTTTAGGGTTTAGGGTTTAGGGTTTAGGGTTTAGGGTTTAGGGTTTAGGGTTTAGGGTTTAGGGTTTAGGGTTTAGGGTTTAGGGTCCCTAAACCCTAAACGTTAGGGTTTTGGGGCCCAACCTGGCCAGTTGCGGGCTCAGGAGGTTCAGGGCTGTGGGGGTATACCGGGCTTTAGGGCGAAGTTTGAGGGTTTTTAGAACCTACATCCTCAACACTAAACCCTGAGTCCTCCCCCGGAACACGAAACCAAAAACCATGAACCCTCAACCTAAACGCCGGAAACCGTACAAAACCCGAAAACATTCGACAACCTCAAACCCGTCAAAACCAAAACAACAACTTTAGAGAAACCAAAGCCCCTCACAAAACCCTAGTGGCAACGGCCTAAAGACCCTAAATCAAAGCTTAACAACAACAAGTTGAAGACGAAAAAGACATCCAAAACGTCCGAGTTTTAAACCTAAACGAATTACCTGAAAACACAACCTTAAAGCACAAAAACTAAGGCCCTAAACCCTAAACCCTAAACCCTAAACCCTAAACCCTAAACCCTAAACCCTAAACCCTAAACCCTAAACCCTAAAGCTGAAGCCTCAGTCAGCTCCATGGCACTGCCAAGGTCGCAGATCTTGACCTGGGGAGTGAAGGAGGTGACCATCATAATGGACTTGAGGGGTTTGAGGGGTTTGAGGGGTTTAGGGTTTGGGGTTTAGGGTTGCAGGGTCTAGGTTTAGGGTCTAGGGTCTAGGGTTGCAGGGTTTAGGGTTTAGGGTTGCACGGTTTAGTGGTCAGTGTTTGGGGTTTAGTGTTTGGGTGTTGGGGGCTCCAGGGTTTGGGGTTTACTGTTTTACGTGCTGGCCCTTAGTAGGGAATGAGGTTGCAACGTACCTGCTTCCCTCATTCCATGCTCGGAAACTGTGGGGCAGGTCTAGGTTTGGGGTTCAGGGTTCGGGTTTCGGGGTTTTGTGTTTGGGTTTGGAGTTTGGGGGGTTTAGGGTTGATGGGTTTCGCGCTTCCAGGCTTAGGACTTTCGGTTTAGGGTGTTGTAGCTTGGGGTGTAGGGTTTGGGGATTCCGCCCAAGAACTAAGAAGATCAACTCCCACACGCCTACATGTTGCGCCGGCCAGTGATACTTCGGAAACCGCCCGCAACCTCCTAGCAAGGAGTATGGTAAGAAAACAGGCTGGGTAGCCGCAGGGCCGAGGGGAGTTGGGATTTAGGGTTTAAGGGGCGAGGGGGTTCGGGCGTTGGGGTCTTAGACTGCAGGGCCCATCTGCTGCGGAAGGCTGAGGCTGGAACGACATTGTGGCCTGCACTGATGAGTATGTTGTCAGGCTTGATGTCGGCATGGATAATCCCGCACCTTAGAAACGGCAGCAGGAGCTTCATAGTAGCAGGAATCACCACCTTGCTTGCATCAGCAGTAGGGTTTGGGGTTTGGGGTTTGGGGTTTAGGGCTTTTTCTTACAAGTGTGTATGTGTGTGCGTGTGTGTGTCCCTTTTGTTTTGAAAAACAAAAAACCTGAGGCCCTTACCCCCACACTCCTCAACTAGGATTTCGGGCGCTGGGGCGTTAGGGTCTTGGAGCTCGGGTTCTTGGGCTGGGGGTTTAGGATCCCAGATTTCAGGTTTTGGGGCTCTAGGGTTTAGGGTTTAGGGTTTAGGGTTTAGGGTTTAAGGTTTAGGGTTTAGGGTTTAGGGTTTTAAGTTTTGAGGGTTTAGGGTTTAGGGTTTTAGGTTTTGAGGGTTTGATTTTAGGGTTTGAGGTGGTCAGGGTTTTTTAGGCGGCTTCAAGAGGTCCTGAGTCCCTTGAAGTCCGAAGCTCCCTCATTCCCAGCCTGCCCGAAATCCCCCGAGCCTGAAACACTTGCGTAGCCCTGAGGGCCATTAAAAAAACAGTCCACCCTTCAGAGGCTTCCGCTTGTGCAAGTGCCGCAAGGCTATAAGAAGCTGCCGGGTGTACCTGGACCAAAGGTTATGGACAAAGTAGGGGTGGCGTGTAGAGATGAGTTTGGAATTTGGGATTGGGGTTCGGGTGTCCTGCAAGTATAGGTTGGTTTGTCCATTTGCTGTTAACAGCAAGGCAAGAGCCTTTTTGCTGTCGCATGAATGCCACTCAGTGCTTGAGATTCAGGGCTTAGGCGACGGAATTGGAGTCAAATTAAGCCGCAGGCTCCACTCCTGGTGGTGCCGCGGTGCCCTTCCGTCAATTCCTTTAAGTTTCAGCCTTGACCATACTCCCCCGGAACCCAAAGACTTTGATTTCTCATAAGGTGCTGAAGGAGTCGTATAGGTAACGACCTCCAATCTCCCTTGCGTACATTGACGCCTGTGCCTTCGCGTGACAACTCAGGCACCTGACATGGAGGTTTACGAAAATACAGGACAACTAAGCTCCTGGCTCATTTGTTGTTGGTGGTGCTGTGTCCTTGCGTTCTGGCTGCAGGCCTGACTTTCAACCTTAGAGCTCCTCTAGAACAGGCTCTGCACTAAACAAACCTGTCGTTGGACACGTATGCCATGGATGCCGTCGATGATGATGTACCTTCGATTGCTTATTCAAGTCTGGATACTGCCTCATTGGACGCTAAGTCTGACTACCCCAGAAGCAGTGTTGACACTCCGCCCATCGTCTTTCTGGCTACACGCAATAGAGCGGGATGCCTCTGTGAATGTCATTGGGTGGCACTCCGTACATGATATGATGCCTATAGACAGCGGTCGATGCAGCCAGCGCCGTCTGCGACAGGGCAGACCCATTTGGCAGCGAGATGTCATCGGCGGACCTGCTTCGCTTAACCGTGCCCCCCATGGCAGAGTTCTTCGCAGGCACAGACGCAGGCACTGGCGCACCTTTCATGCATGGCTGTACGTGTCCCTGATGATACGTTGCTTGTGGAAAGGGCTGCTGTGTATACACGGCTTTGCAGCGTTGTCAGTTGTACCTGCGTTTGCGCAGCACCCACAGACAACTCAACGTAAGGAGTCCCTGGGTCCCAAGTCCCAGGGCGGCCGGAAGTCCAGAAGCACGTGCGCAAGATCTACATGGCTTTTCGTCCTTGTGTTTCTGATGTTATGCCACCAGGCCGCAGGAGTGAGGGTTGAGCGTCCGCACTCGGGGCGCTCTGGAGCTGCACACTCAAGCTCCATGCTGGCTTCTTCCAGCGCAGCAAAGCAGAGTGACGGTCGCAACAACTACCGGCCGCCATTGCCGATTTTCGCGCGCAAGCGCGCCTTGATGCGTGCAATCACGCGTGCTCAGTCCTCTGAGCACAACGGCACCTTTTACAGAGGGAGGTGGAAGACGTTGGCACAACTTCGTGCAGGGCATTCAGGCGCCAGGACTTCCCCCTCCGCAGGAGCAAGGGAGATCTCGCAAGCAGACCAAGGCCCCAGAGGTCGCCTTCGCATAGTCACCTGGAACTGCGGTGGGTTGCCCTCGCATCGCTACCAAGAGTTTCTTCTATGGCTGAAAGAGGAACACCGGGCTGGCAGGCCAGTCGACGTGGCTTGCCTCCAGGAGACAGCGTGGACGTCGGATTCGGAGTTCATGACTGCCCAAGAGAATGAGCTGGACCCCCAGTGGTATGCCATACATTCCGGCTGTGCCATGTCAAAAACTGGAATTCTGTGTCTCGTCTCCACCAAGTGCTGTTCACCAGAGAGAGTTCGTTACGTGGCCCCCATGCCTGGCAGACTTCTTCAGGTCAGACTTCAGTCGGAGCCGCCGCTGGATTGCTTGTTGGTGTATCAACAGGCGTGGAATCCTAAGAAGTTTGCGCACGCTGGTGTGGAGGGCACTCGCGGCCTGCTACAGGCAAGGCAGGAAATTTGGCAGCACATAGGCAAGTGGCTCCGAGCAGTCCCTGCGCGTAATGGCTGTCTTGTTGTCGGAGACTTCAACACACCCGTCAAGCCGGACGCCCCGCTGGTCGGTCAGGGTGTGGCCTCCTCCAAGTATGCCCAGACGGACCAGGATGCGCTCCAAGCCCTTGTGGTGCAACATCGTCTTCATGTCCTGAACAGTTGGTCTCGAGGCGGATTGGCTGCCAGAACATTCCTACCTGCGGTTGGAGACCAGCAGCACGGAACTCAGATTGACTTCATCATGGCTAGGGATGCGCTCGTGGACATGACCGCCAAGCGTGCCCGCCCATTTGTGGCTCCATTTGTTCCTGTCACAGGTTGCCGGCACATACCTGTGTCCTGCACTATCAGGAGACCTTGTGTGCCAAGAACTACACAGGCCCCTCCTCGCAGAGATGCAGCAGTTCGACAGCAACTTGAGGACCCTCGCGTTCAAAGTGCTTTCCAAACTTGTGTAGCTTCCCGTATGGAGGGCGCGACGCCGGACACCATGGATGCCTTACTGCTGGACGCCTGGGCCGCTTGCCGAGAAACAGTCACCATTGCTCCGAAGGTGCCCTCGCCAAGGGAGGCACGTGCGTCAGTGGCTACGTCAGAGATGGCTGGCGAAGCTCTTCAGCAGGGTGTCCAATATTTTCAGGACAATGTCCGAACCTTGTGGCGGCTGAGAGATGCTCTGCGTGCTATTAGGTCTGATGGAACCACGCGCTCAACGCTGGCCGGAATGATGCGGGCCTGGCGCTTGGTAGGGCGGATACAGCAGGTGACGAAGACGCTGAAAAAAGCCTGCAGGGAGAAGAAACGACTCAAGGTGGAGATGGTGCTGGCGTCCAACAACATCCACAAGGCTGCTAAGTCCCTCGCGCCCAAAGCCCCCCGAAGAAAGCTGCAGCTTCGTGATGCAGATGGCAAGGTTCAGCTGATTGAGGTGGAATTTGAGCAGATCAAACAGTACTTTGAGGATCTCTACACTGGCACGGAGGTTGAGCCGGCGTGCGCCTCCCCGCCTTTGCAGGTGACGGAGGCTGAAGTCCAGGACGCGTTGTGCCACTTGGCCCCTGCAAAGGTTGTCCCTCGCGCCTGTGCCCCAGCTGTACTATGGCGACAAGCGGCGCCGGCAGTGCAAAGCATACTGACGCAGTGGTACAATCATGCATTTGCTACGCAGTGGCTGACTTTGCCACGCACGTGGAGCAGCTCTGAGCTCGTGCTACTGCCAAAGGTCGGCAAGGCCCTTCGATCCGCTGCTGACCTGCGCCCCATTTCCTTACTACCTCCTTGCTCGAAGATGCTGGCGTACATGCTGGCGCAACGCCTGAAGGACAAGGTGGGGGCCTTCCTGGCCGATGTTCCGCAATACGCGTACGTCGCTGGACGCTCCCTACAATCTGCGCTAGACAGAACTGTAGCCCACTGTGCAGAGGTCCGATCTCTCCTGGCGTCTCAGTCGATGAATATTCACCACAAACATGCTGGCAAGACCAGGCTGGAGCTTGGGGGTGGCTGCCAGCTCTCGCTAGACATTTCCAAAGCATACGATATGCTACCTAGAGATAAACTAGTCAGAGCACTCCGCATGGCAGGGGTGGATGGCAGCATGATAGACGTGGTGGTGGCGGTTCACGCTCAGGCCAGACTGCAGATCCATCATGCCACTCTCTGCGCAGATATTGGAACCAGTCGGGGTCTTCGACAAGGCTGCGGTTGGCCCCGCTACTATGGGCGCTCTACACGGGCGCGGTGCTCAAGGACATGGATGCGGAGCAGCCTGGGTGGATGGCTGAGGCCAACACCACCTATGCCGACGATTTTCACTTCGCATGGCTGATTAGATCTCCTGCCGCCTTGCATCAGGCCTACCTACGAATGCTGCTCGTGCTACGCGCCTTGAAGGAGGCTGGTCTCTCTGTCAGTGCAGACAAAACCGTCATCTTGATTGCACTTCGGGGGCGACAGGTCCAGAAGCACCTGGCGAAGTACATGGTGAAGACAAAGAAGGGCAAATGCTTCAGGTTCCTTGTTGACGGTGAGGTCGTTGACATTAAAGTGGTGACGCAGCATGTGTATTTGGGAGCAGTGCTTTCGTACGGCAAGTTTGAGTATCTCACTGCAGAGCACAGGTGCAAACTAGCAAAAGGCAGCTTTGCCAGGCTTGACGGCATCCTTCGCAGCAAGGTGGTACCTCTCAGTCGTCGAGTGCTGCTTTGGAAATCATGTGTCTTCACCTGCCTCAAACATGCAATTGATTGTGTAGGGGTCACCCAGGCCTCGGCTCACATGATACGCGTGCTGGTGGTCAAACACGTCAGGCGAATGCCTCGGTCACACAGCATGTTCACCAAAGAGACAAACGCTGCCCTCTTTTCACGGCTAGGCCTTGAAGATCCGATGGTGGTTCTGGCGAACGCCGCCATGAAGAGGCACGCCAAGCCCCCCTCGCATTTTGAGCAGCTAGTGTCTTCTGAAGGTCTTCTGCAGTGGCGTGACCTGGTCAAAGCCAGTTTTGAGACTGAGCGGGGCGCTTGGGATGCACGCATCGGCTCCGCAAAGGCTCACCTGATAGACGTTGACCGTGTGGTCCATGAGCACTTCACTTGCCCGCACTGTGGTATCGCCTTTGCTAGCCAGAGCGGAGTGCGCAGTCACGTCTTCAAAGTCCACATGGATGACACTCAGAAGCAAGCTCGAAGCCAGGAAGTGCAGTTGCAGAGCTCCAAGCAGGCATTTGAACATGCCAAGCAGGGGTTGCCGTGGTGCAGACACTGCGGCCACAAATTTGATGGCTGGCCAAATTTTATGTACCACATTAACTCTCAAAGCTGCCCAGAACTGCGGCAGTTCCTCGAGGCCCCTGACGTGCAAGAACAACTTGCAGTGCTGAGTGACGCGCTCATTGAAAACCCCACCGTGCTGCAGCTGGCATGTAATGCGTCGTGGAGGGAGATAGCGCTTCATGAGCTTGTTCAGGCCAAGAGTCAACATTGCATGGAGTGCAATCATTGGTGCAGTCAACCGCAGTATGTTCGGCGACATATGGCTGCTGCTCACCCGGACCTCATGCCGATTGTTCAGCAAACAATTGACTGTGTGATACGCAGCAATTTAAGCGTGGTCAGTCCGTGCCAGTACTGTGGCCTCACCTTCAAGCGCAGAGGCCAGCACCTGAAGTCTTGCATTGGCATTTTCAATGGCATGTACTTGAAGCGGCGGCTTGCCATTCGCACTTGTGCCAAGGTTGAGCATGTCCCCGCCGCCGACGACATTCCCGCAGCTGACTCCGGAGCAGCAGGACGGGGCCATGCTGGAGCAGGCGAATGCAGAACTGGCTCTGATGGAGGGCCTGCTCCCGGTGCCAGTGCAGGCCGGCCTGCCAGCAAACTCGGCTCCCCTAAGGGGCTTTGGCGACACTTCCGCCCAAGGAGCGTTGACAGGAGTTCGTCCTGCGCCAGAGATTGCCGAGCCCCAGAACAAGTGGCACAAGCCTCAGAACAAGGGCGGCAAGCAGGGCAAAGGCAAAGGCAACTCCAGCTCAGGGAGGTCCTGGGAATGGAAAGGCAGTCCTCTGCAGGAGTACCAGAGCAGTGGCTCGGGCAACGCGGGTCGCATAGCTTACCTGGAGAGCATGGTCGCCCTCCTCACAACCTTGATCTTGAGACACGAAGATCAAGCTGCCATTGCGAGACAGGACACCGCATTCATCCTGTTTTTGCGAACAGATGTGCCGGGCAGTCTGGCCATCTCCACGTACAACATGGCTCAACAGTGGAAGCAGCAGAAGGAGGCAGACCCAAGCAAGCTGCAGGCGCCGATGCGGGTGACCCTTTTTCGCCACCTGATCAACACCGCTGCGGCCAGGCTCGAGAAGATGGTCAGCGAGTCAATGGACCAGGCCCAGAAACTTGGCTGGGTGAACGAAGAGAAGACGCACCTCAACGGCATGCGCTGGGACAACGAGAAGAAGTCGCATGTGGTGGACCCGCTGGTTCCAAAGGTGCCCATTGCGGAGGCGCAGTCAATGCTCTTGGAAATCCTGAATCTGGCCACTGCCCAGAATGCGATCATCAGGTACCATGCCACGCGCCCCCTTTCAGCCGAATACCGCTCACCGACCCTGGCAATGATGCTGGAAATCGGGCTTCGAACCACAGAGGCACATCAACTATGGGCCCACCTGAATCGCCTGGCTCAGACAGCTGCCTGGCTCCCCGTCGGAGCGTACATGAGACAGGACAGGCTGCAGCGCTCGGCGCTGGCCAACCGTCTACATCAATCCAGCCAGCAATGGTACTCCAAGCATGTTTTGGCAATGAAGGCAACACATGTTATTGCAATGCCCTTCTCACGTGTCTATTGTGGTATTGTGCTCATCATGGTACATTGCAGGCGCTAAATGCCGGAACGCTGGAGGCATGTGCAGGCAGTCTCCTATTGCAGTCTGGTTGTGTCTTTCTGTGGCGTAACGCATTTTGGCTGGCAGCCATGCAGGGGTGGCATCAACCACACATTCAGCATGACGTGGTTGAGTTCTTGCAGTACCTCATTGGCCGATACCCCAGCCTATGTGGTCTGCTGTGCCCTTGGGCAGCTCGGAGGATTGAGCTGGGGCACACTAAAGTCCTGGATTCAGGTCCTGTTGCGATCCTGGCCCTTGAGATACCGCTTCAGCCTGCCCGGATCTCAGATTCGTTGCCGTCGTCGTCTGCTACCAGTTCGGTGTCAGTTCAGGCATGTCTCAATGCGTGGCACCAGCAGGCAGCAACCCACGCCTTCATTGATGAGCCTGATTTTGTGATACTGCAGCTCGGGCGTTTTGCAACGACAGAATCGGGCACACGCAAGTTACACATCAATGTTGAAGTCGATCAGCTCCTCCATGTTCCTGTGTTTACAGTGGGCGCGTCGTGCCGTTTCTGCAAGTTTGGCCTGAGCTCGCTTATCAGACACCATGGTGCAACCCCGGAAGCTGGTCACTACACTGCTGTGCTCTGTGAGTCTGGCCAGTTAAAGTGGCAAACTGATGATCATAGGAAAGCAGTGCCCTTGAATGAAGCTCAGAGACTGTACATCCCCTCCGATTGTTATGTACTATTTTACATTAGGTGCCCAGCGTGATGTGCTACAGTGTACAAACCTCGTCACATATGACGTTTTTCGGGATCGCTTGCTCATGGGTGCTCGCACCGGAGTGATCCTCCTATCCTGTGTTGTTGCATTCTTTGGAAGGATGTGCTAAGCACAGCTTGTGCCGGGCCTTTCCGCCTGTCCTTCGGGTTCGCCAAGTGAAGGTTGACTTCGCTGCGTGGAAAGTGAAAGTGAAAGTGAACAGGACAACTACTATAGTCCCCCAAATAGTAGGGCCTTATACCAAGGACCCCAATGATAGGTGACCCTTATATCGTCAACACCCATATCAGCCCAACACCCACAGTACACTTGTTGAACCGAGGAAAATCCTAGATTCCAGCTGGCCCAGACAAGGGCTTACGGGCTTACGGCGCTCAGGGCTTTCGGGCTTTCAGTCGTTGGGATCTCTGGTTGACGGTTGTGCTGGCCCGGCGCACGCCCGCACCGCCTGAAGTGACATTCCCTTGTCTTTGGTATACCTGGGCACCAGGGGGGGGGGGGGTTGTGAGGGGGGCACCATGGCTGCAGGGAAGCTCCAAGAGCCCTTAGGAAGACTCCTTCAATCCGTTTAGCCCTCTTATAGTCTAAGGAATACCTGTGAAAAGTAAAAAATGCTACAAACCGAATACCCGAAAAGCCCTACAGGACCTCCAAAACCTAAACCTCGCAAATCCCTCTCTAAACATTGTGGCCCAGATCAAATCTTCGAAGGGCAGGTGTTTTAGGGCTTAGGGTCTACAACCCTACTTGGAGGTTCGTGGAGGTTTGGGGTAGGTATAACATTATGACTGCAAGTGTAACCCACTTCTCAGCCCCCCAAGTACCCTAGAGTGGCTCCATTTGGGTGAAAAAGTACACTGACACTTGGGATAATAAGTACCCATGAACCTAAGTGCATAGAAAGTAGATCTCAGGCCCAGCACTGCCCTTACCACAGCAGACCAGATCATTATCTAGGATGCGATCGTGGATTCCCGGAATCTGTGCACCCCTAAGCCCCAAAGCGTCATTAAGCTCCAAACTCGCCACAGCCACAAGGCAACGAAGCCTTTAACCACCAAATCCAGAGAATCCTACAAACCAGAAGTCCGAACCTCACAAACCCATACATACAGCCCGTAATAAATGCTCATAGCAGAAACCCAAGCCGAAGAACTTATCCAGAACCCCCAAAACCCAACCCCCAAACCCTACACTTTAGGGTTTAGGGTTTGGGGTTTAGGGTTTAGGGCTTAGGGCTTAGGGTTTAGGGTTCAGGGCTTGGGATTCAGAACCCCAACCCCCAAACCTTCTGAGCTCAACTTCTGGGTCGGGGCCGGTTCCGGGGCGCCCCGCTTCTTCAGCGCCACACGTAGGTTGTCCCACATGCACCTTAATATTGCAGGAGGTTCGAGGGTTTAGAGTTTAGGGTTTAGGGTTTAGGGTCTAGGGTTTAGGGTTTAGGTTTTATAGGGTTCAAGGTCCCGTGTGGTGGGGTGCGCGGAGCATGTGAACCCTAAGCCCTAAACCGTGGCCTTGTACAAGGTGGAAAAGAACTGGAGACTGCTTCTAAGCTGGAAAGCTAAGACTCCCTTCGAGTATAGGGTTTAGGGTCTAGGGTTTACGGTTTAGGGTGTAGGGTTCAGGGACCTTGAAACCTCAACCCTGAACCCTGCCCTCAGCGCCGGGCTCGAAGACCAGACAAAGGTGCCCACGGTAAAGGAAGTGGCGGTGGAGACGGATCACATGCCTGCCGGCTTCAATTCGTTTAGGGTTCAGGGTTCAGGGTTCAGGGTTTAGGGTTTAGGGTTCAGGTTTTAGGGTTTAGGGTCTAGGGTTTGGGGTGTAGGGTGTAGGGTTTACGATTCCTAAGCCGGGATTTCTAAACCCGAAATCTCCCATGCGGTAGGATTGGGATGCTCAAAACACTCGAAGAGGTGGCACCATGGAGGCGTTGAGGGATCAAAGTCTTGAAGGCGTCGCTGGTTTCGGGCTTCCCTGAGTCCGAAGCCCAGAGCCCAAAACATTCCCGAAGGTTTGGGTACCTGGAGAAGTTGAAGTTAAGAAGCCCAGGGTGGCATGCCTGCAGAGGGTGGGTTTCTTATGCAAGGTTCCCATTACAATCCCGTATCACCCTAAACCCTGTAGACCATAAACGCTAGACCGTGCGACCTCGAAGGTCGGAACACGAAGCCACCCTAAACCGCAGTTTTCGTCTTTACCCCCCGAGAAGATCAAGCTGAGATCTGGTGCGGAGGCCCTGGTCTAGGGTTTAGGGATTTAGGGATCTAGGGCTTGGGGTACAAGGTGTAGTTAATTGCCATCTGCTGTCCGTTTGCCGTGGCCTTTCAGATGCGAACTCTTGAGCCCTCAATCAGAACATGGCAGGCATTTAGGCTGCTGCAAGAAGCCGCGCTCAACAACGCTCTCAGCTATATAGTCTGATGATGCCCAGACTCTGAAACCCCAAGCGCGAACCAAACCCCAAAGCAAACCACACACACCCCCAAATCCCCAAGCCCGAAGCCACAAAAAACACACACAACCTCAAAACCTCGACCTCCAAACACACAAAAGAGCCCCAAGCACCCCAAAACCGCCAACCCCAAACCCTCACCCTCAACTACACAAGGAACCTGCTTGACTCTATTTGGAGGCAGTTAATGGGTGCTTGATGGGTACTGAATGGGTATTTGATGCTACTCAATGGGCATTCCCAACTGGGGCGACAGTAGGGCAAATATAGATATGACTGGTTGCAATCTTATTCAGGGTACAGGCAACCCTGCCTTGAAGTTACCCAAGAGCCTTCAGGCAGCTCAACCCTAAACCCTAAACCTGCTCCACAACAGCCCCTTCCCGCCTCTTGTTCTGCTTGTCCGCCTTGTTCAGGCGCTCCAGGATCTCCACCTCCTTCTCCGCGGCCTGTAATGGTAGGGCATGTATGTTGGGGGTGCTTAAGGGTTGCCAGGGTTGAGGTGCCAGGGGTTCGGGGGTATAGAGTTGAGGTGTCCGTGTTTTTTTTACCGCGGATTGTTGGGTACAGAACTAAGGAGTACGGCTTAGGGGTTTAGGGTTTAAGACGCAAGAGCTCTTATCATCCTGAAGCCCAATCCCTAAATCCCAAACTCTAAACCCTAAACCCGATGTTTCATCACTGTGTGCCACTGGAATGCTGGCTAGGACAACATCTCTGAGACCCCGAATCGGAGTTCCCTTGGGGGGGGCGGGGGGGTTGAGGGTTTAGGGTTTAGGGTGGGTGGCATCATGATGGAGTTGCAGGCCTTCTTCATCATGTCGTTGCAGCGCATGACTTTGATGGCCACCATACTTCCATCCGTCTGAGGCCAAGGAGGACGGGGGGTTAGGGGAGTTGAGGCTTGAATCTTGCATCCATACCTGGGGACGCCAGAGGTGCTGTTCTTGGTGGCACTGCATCGGAGGGGGGTGGATGCTCGAGGGCTTAGGGTTTAGGGGTTAGCGTGTAGGGTTTAGGGCTAGGGTTTAGGGTTCAGGGCAAGGATCTAGGGTTTGGGGCTAGGGTTTACGGGCAGCTGCCGCGCTTTGTTTGCATTTGCAGCTGCCAGCTGACTAGAAACACCTGAGAGTTGTACCGAGAAGCCCAGAAAAACTGTTCAGCCCTCGCTCCATAAATCCCAAACCCTAAACACTAAACCCCAAAGCAGACAGCGTGGCATTCGTGCCCCCTGTAGCAGGATTCGGGCCCAGAGGTTACAAACTAAGGCAATGCTCAGGCTATATTCGTAGCTTCGAGAACCTGAAGTCTGAGGCTCGGACCGGAGGCTTGCATTTGGAGTGCTGGGGGGCATTTGTGTACGGTAATTAGAGGCAGGCTTACTGTTTGTCAGGATGCGCGCCCACAGGTGCCCCCCCTCTAGAGCAATCATCGCTTATGACCCCCAAAGCCCCCAACCCTGCAAAGTGCCGCTCTGCCTTGTCCTTGGCTTTGCAGACGTTGGAAAAGACACCCTTTCCGACGAAATCCTGCGCTGAGGACTCGGGTTAGAGTCGTTCCCTTTGTGGTTAAACTCTGCAGGCTATACCTGGAGCATGAGATCAGGGTTCAGACTTTGGGGAATCTCCGTTCTTGGTCTGATCGGACTACTACCACCCTTGGCCCTCGGATTCTAGCCTCAGCCTCCAGAGTAAACATTCGCTTGTAACGGTGTCCGGGTGAGCTCTCGGCATCTCCAAGGCACATGGCAAAGCCTGAGCCTACTCCACACCTTGCCGAACCTCAACATGGCGGCTTTCCACAGCCTCAACAGCTTGCTTAGCTCAAAGCCCTCACCCTCAGCATGGTCAATAACTCGCTGCGCAGCGAGTAGGTGACGACCAGGTGCCTCTGCCGCGATGGCCTGACACTGCTCAACATGTGTGATTCGTTTGGTACCCTCATGACGTGGGGCATCGAGGATCGCTGACACCAGTTCTTCCAAAAACACCACATCCGGCTCTATCTCATAGGCATTCATTCCGCTGGCGACGTCGTATATCGAATCCAGAGACTCTCCGCTGTGCGCCCCCACAGCCAGAGCGAAGGTGATTACATCGGGTTTCATGCCTGTTTCGAGCATCTCTGACAGTAGTTCCTTTGAGGCTGTGGCATGCAGCGCATGTTTACACGCGTCCAAAGCTTGGTTCCAGTCTACAACATTCAGGACTTTACCTCTCTTGCGCATCATGACAAGCAGCTGCCGGGCGAAGACATGATCACCAAATTGCGCGGCTGCCTGTAGGGCTGCACACATGACAGAGCAAGCACTCTCCGCGTGGTTCCACAACTTGCTTGCACGAGCCTCATCCCAAATCTCAAACGTCTCCTTCTTCTTCTGCAGCTGTGCATGCAAGCGAATCGCACAGCAGTAGCTCCTCAAAGTTTTTTGCAGGCCAAGATCCCCCAGCTCCCGATATATGCCCAAGCCCTTCTCGAATCGGCCAAGTTGGAGGGCAGCTGCCATGGCTGCATTAAAGACTGGAGCAGCTTGCTTCCCAGATGAGTCGAAGGCCCGCTTCACTGCATACCAATCCCTGTGGGCCCTGGCAGATCGAATCGCATCGCAAGCCTTTTTCTCCGGGCCTGAGAGGGGGGACTCTTCAGCAACCCCAGTAGACAAATGCCTCTGCAAACCTTCTGCCTCCCGCTTCTGCTGGAGTTGCGTTCTGGACACTTTCGTGGTGAAGGCGGACCTTGAGGAACAAACCCAGGCGGCGACCACAGGCAGCAATAGCCAGGCAAGGCCAGTAGCCTTTGGGGAATGACCCGACGGCATGAGAAGGTCGACGAGGATGTGCGTGCCAAGGACCACCTCTAATGGCCGCAGCTCGAAAATCTTTGGGATTTAAGTGAAGCGATGCTTCGAGAGTCCCCGGGTTGTCTCAGCTAACTGTGCTTCTCAAACGTCTTCAAATCGCAGGAAGCTTGAACGTCTTGGGAGCATACGACGGTTTGTAGATGATGTTAGCATCAAGGTTTTCTGGGTATTATCTTTCATGCTCAACCAATCTGCTTTGGGGGAATGGGGGGGGGGTCACACATGTGTGGTCTGTCAAGCTCACTAGGGTTTGGCGCCACATTCTTCGCCATACCACTCGAGCCTTAAACACGACACAAAGAAGCTTCGAAACATCGAAGGCGAAGTCAGCCTTCGAGTGCTGGAACCCTAGCTGCCCCAAGTCCTCGGTGACTTCATACCGCTCCATCATGACTTCTCCGATCTTGGCCTTGTAGTACCTGACCGGGGCGGGCATGTGATTCAATTCCAAGGGTCTTGGTGCTGGGGTACACTTTGCTTCCGAATCATGCAGAGGACTAGAGATAGAGGAGCGTTTCAACCAGATCGCTGGTAACATCACTTCGTTGCTCCACATGATATCAGTGCGTCCGAAACCAGGGGAACCTGGAATCCAAGAATCCTGAGTTGAACCCTGAACCCTGAGGCTTAAAACCCTAAGCCTGAAACCCAAGACCTCGACCCGCAACCCGATACCCCAACCCCCCTGACCTTGGGCCATCCTGCATCCCAAGGCCACTGGAGCTTGGGAGCGACAAGAGGGTTCAGGTTTAGGGTCTTGGGTTGGGGTTTGAGGTTTGGGGTTTAGGGTTTAGGGCTTAGGGTTTAGGGTTTAGTGTTTAGGGGCGTTTTCGGATAAGATTTGGGATTGAGAGGCACCCCTCCGAGTCGTCCCAGTCATCGGCAGAGGCGCCAGTCCTTGACGGGCAGCCAGAAATCAGCTGGGAAGCCTAAAACCCTAAAGCCCAACGCAAACCCTGAACCCCAGACCATAAACCTTAATCCCCAAAAACGCTTTTGACACTTCCGGTCCGATGCACGCTAAAGGATCTGGAAGGGAAAGCCGTAAGCTCATGACCGGGTTTACAGGGTTTACAGGGTGTGTATGGCTTTAGGGTTTAGGGGTTAGGGTTTAGGGTTGTGACAAGGGTTTTAGGTTGAGGGTGAGGGTGTATACGGAGTTCAGGGTGTGTAGGGTGTATAAGGTTTATAGGGTATACGATGGACTTTCAGGGTGGAATCTCAGGACCGGGCTGGCTGATGGCGTTAGCCTGCCCCGTGGCCGCCTTGCGGATGGCGTCCTGCTCTCCAAGTGGCTGAAGGTGTTCAAGCTGGTTTAGGTTTAAGGCCTAATGTTGACTTCACATTAGTGATTCCCGCCGCAATTGTAAAATCCAGCTGCCGGAACACAATATTGTAACCCGCCACAATTGTAAAATCCGACCCGGGAAATCCGTTTTTTACGGGCGTGGTGCTACTACCTAATACTAAAACTAATAGTACGTCCTACCAGGATTTAGGCGAACAGTATTGAGGAGGCCCTGGCCGGAGAGATTGATCAATGAAGGGGGGGGGGGGTTTATTAATGCGAAGTCAACATTAGGGGTTAGGGGGCATCAGGGTTTACGGTTTAGGGTTTAAATTTGGGTGCGGGGGGGGTAAGGCGTCAGGATGTTCTGGGGCGTCACGCAGCACTGCGACCCTTCTGACTCCCCTTCACCCGGCGGCTGAATCACGCCCTGAAGCCCAGACCCTCATAGACTCTAAACCCCAGTCACCAGAGAAACATTGGACTTCAACTTCGAACCTAAGCATTGAACCCTACCCCTAAACACTCAACCCACAACATTAAGCCCCGAGCCCTAAGATACTAAGAGACCTATATAAACTCAGACGGAACCAAGGGGGGAAGAGAGGGGCGTATTGGGCCCTATGTTCCCTTATTAGGCCTGATTTAGTTAGGCACATTTGGAATTATTCAGCCCTCATTTGGGGAATACGGGGCCCTTACACCCCCCTCCCTTCCACCCCCTTGGTTGCGATTCATAAACATGTGCCCCAAGCAGGGTTAAGCTATCACAGGTATCACCGGCCAAAATTGCTGCACCTTGTCCCTGTCCAATGACTCTCCGAGTCACCGTCAATCTTCAAGGCACCATGTGGCCACGTCACAGAATCCAGAGCCCTATTGAAAGACGGTATACACGAAGGCCCGGAACACTGAACCTATACCCAGCCCAATTTGGGGAGCCCAAACCATGTCCTCGTCGGCCGTCTCATCGAACATGTTGTCCTGCTCCGCCTGGCGCTGCTGCTTGGCAGAGCAGGAAGCCTTGAATCCTAAAGCCTCAACCCTAACACAACTTAACCGTAGAACCTCTAAACCTCTGTAGAACCTCCCTCAACGCCCTACCCCAACACTCCCTCCGCCCATCGACGCCCTAAGCCCCAAAATCTCACCCAAGCTCCCTGGACCCCTCGCGCCCCGGGGATTTGGGTTTTACTGTTTAGGGTTCCGGGCTGAGGGAAGAAAGTCAAAACCCCAACACTTCTTGGAACCAGCTGAAAAAACTTCGCTCGCTTTTGGCCCCTCATAATTCTCTTACACCCCTAAACCCTCAACCCCAACCTAAGCCTCCCCAATAGACTGCTACAGCAACCTCGAAGTCTGCAACAGAAGTGGACCACTCGTCCACTTGAACGGCACCCGAGGTGCCTGAAGGGTGTAGGCTTTAGAATGTAGGATCTTGGAAGTTCGTCAGGGTTTGGGACTTGACGCTTAGGAGCTTTGGTTCCTAGGTGGGCGTAGGAACTTCAGGGTTTGGGGCACCAAGGGTGTTTTTAGGAACTTCAGGGTTTAGGGTACCAGAACGGTTTAGGGTTTAGGGTTTAGGGTTTAAAGGTTTTAGAGCCGTTTGGGGGAACATGCCTTGTGCTGCAGGATGAAGCGCTGCAGATCTTTCTTCAACCTGGCGCATGCTTCTTTGGTGCATAATCTAGACCCAACTGTAAGCCAGGAATAAGGATGCTCTTTTTGTTTTAAAGTGGCTGATAAGGGAACCTATGCCAAAAAACGGAACAGCCTACTCTGGGCCCCAGTGACCCTAAAGCCTAAACCCTAAGCCCTAAACCCTAAACCCTAAACCCCTATTTCCTAAATCCTCCGACTTTGGGTAGCTCGGAGGCTGGATTGATGCCCTTCGGGTTTAGGACTTAAGCGGTTGGAGCGTTTGGGCTGCTGCGCGTAGGACTGGTGGATCACATGTGACGAACCCTCTTCATTCGCAGTTGAGGGCTAAGGGTTGAGGGTTGAGGGTTGAGAGTTGAGGGTTGAGGGTTGAGGGTTGAGGGTTTAGAGCCACGTCTTTCCAAACCAATAAATTTGCAGTGCAGGGACCGGAGTTCCCAGGTAGGCTACCTTGTGACGGCTTCCATGCAGCGTGAGGGTGGTCATTTAGAACAAAGAAAAATTCCCTAGGCATGGGCCCCTAAACCCTACATTCAAGACCCTAAACCCTACACCCGAAACCCTAAACCCTACACCCGAAACCCTAAACCCTAAACCCTACACCCTAAACCCTACACCCTAAACCGTAAACCCTAAACCCTAAACCCTAAACCCTAAATCCAAGGCCAGAGGTCCACAACATGCCGGGAACCGAGAAGCCATCAGCACCCCCGGCAAGACCGGCCAAACAACCCTAAACCCTAAACCCTAAACCCTGAACCCTGAACCCTGAACCCTGAAGCCCGAAACCCCGAAACCCCGCAAGGCCTCCAAAATTATCCCCCCCCCCCTCCCCACCAAAAGAGCGAGCATGATCCCCAAGACCCCACACACACACACCCGAAAAGATGCCCCCCAAAGACATCCCCGAAGAAAATGACCCCCGAGCGGCTGGAGTTCTTCTTCGTCCATCTCCTCTTGAGGCCTCAGGCTGCAAGGCTTCTTAGTCTCGTTGTGAACTGTGAACAAACTCGGCGTTCAGGCTTGGGCTTCAGGATGTGGAGTTCGCGGCCTTGGAACCCTAAACCCTAAACCCTGCAGCCTCTTCATCCCGAAAGCGCGAAGCCCTAAACCTGTTCATCCCTTAAACCTGAAACCCTAACCCACAAAGCCCTAAAGCCCCAAGCTGGAGAACAGCTGGCTAGGGATGCGGACTGCATTGTAGCTGGAAGCCCTATAAACACTAAACCACAGGAGCACAGGCAGCCAGCAATCCCTGCGGACTTGTGCCGGGATTGGGCCTTGTGTCTGGACTTTCGGGTATTGGGTGTAGAGGATTTTGGGCTGTAGCTTAGAGCTTAATGCTATGAGAAACTGAGCAAGCGTAGGCATAATTTCACGAAGGGAAACATTGCAGCCCGATGTGCATGCCAGCCATAAACCAGCACGGGAAGATGCGCATTCATACGAGCTCATATGCTATGCGGAAACTGTGTGGCACTGCACCGAGCGACAGCGACCCGTGGCGCTCTTGGAACGTGCCGGTCCGTACATCTAAGCCTTTCTGATCAGAAGACCGTAGATCCGCACATCCCTCGGATCTGGCACGACCCATTGATCATCAGTCGCCTTTTTGAAGCTGCCGGGTCGTACGGCAGCTTGCCACGCAACTCGCACTTTCGCGTCGCCTCCAAGGAGCTTGACAGAAGCAGGCCGAGCATAGCCCTCAGCAGTGTCGATGTACGGCGAAACGTAAACACCATCCCCATAACTTGCATCGCCTTTAGCCCCAGTGCTTGGAATGAATCCCCCTGTGTAGATCGGAACTGCGCTGATTGATGCCCGTTCCTTCATGGCCGAAAGGCGCCAGCCACGTATCGCTGTCGTATTTGCCCAGAACACAGACACCGACCCGCTTCCACCCTTTACCGGGCTTTGGCTCATGGTAGATCTCCCCTTCTGTGTTGAAGTCCTGGCCCTCGAAATTTTTCTTGTCCCCGGCCGAGTCAAAGTTGCGGATGTCGAAGCCTAGTGATGGCAGCACCACGACAAGATTCACCGCCACATGTTCCAAAGTCTCCATGAGGCTCTTCGCAATCCTTTCACAGCCATCGATCCAACCACGCATCTCAGCTGCTGCTGCACCAAATATTGAGTAGTTCACGACCACGCTGCCTTTCTCAATACTGTTGATTTTGATGCGACTCGAGTGAACTCCATGAGCTTTTGCAAGATGCTTGGCAATGTCTTCCTCAAAGGCATGCCTGCATGCGCTGTCACTGAGCACTTTGGTAACCGAGGTTCCCCGGCAGGCTGCAGGAAAGTCTTCAAGCGTCAGTTTGAAGGAGGGAGGAGTGTCTGGCGTGCCATGGGGTACTATAGCAACCTTGTCGTCGGCTGGTGTGCCATAGGGTACTATAGCAGCCCGGCCAGCGAACTGCGCAATGAAAGGGGACGAATTGCCAAGAGCCTGGGACAGAATTTGCGGTAATACTGCGGGGTCGTCCAAGCTTTCTGGTAGCTCCGGAACGGCATCTTCTGGGCGAGGGTGCACCTTGTCTGGATGAGGTACGTGGACTATCTGCTTCTTACCAGATCTACTCAACCACCATACTGCCGAGGCGACGGCGGTGCCCCAAAACAGCGGTCCAACGTGACGAGCGGTCTTGTTTGATGCGTCGCTCTTTGTCAGGCCACGAGCAAGCAAGCCGACTGGGAAACTACAATGAGACGGCCAGCGGCGGAGCAACTGGACGCTAGCAGGTGCAAGGATTGGTGGGATCTGGACAGTCTGCGTTGCGAGGGCCATGGCTACAACTCGCAAGAACTTGTCGCAGCGCGTCCTGACTGCCCTATACCTCCCTGCCTGCTCAGACCCAAAAACTGGCCTGATGCAAAAGCAAGCTACCGCCGTGCCGTCTCCAGCATTCGTGAACCGGCACATCCTTGCAGGAGCAGGACAACCCCCACGTGGTCAGGTCTGTACATGACCACTCTCTCGGCACCCTAAGGAACAAAAATCTCAGAACTGGCCTTGGGGATTTTTCGGAATCAGCCATGCTCAGGCCACCGCGGAACGGGGATGTCCTCCGCGCTGTTCAGATGCTGATCTGGGCTGTCCTGGAGACAGAAAACCGCAAGATGGAGCCCTGTTGCGGATCAGGGTTCAGCGTTCAGGTTCAGGAATCAGGGTTTAGGGTTTAAGTTAGGGTCTAGAGTCTAGGGTCTAGGGTCTAGGGTCCAGGGTCCAGGTTCCAGGGTCCAGGGTCCAGGGTCCAGGGTCTAGGGTCTAGGGTCTAGGGTCTAGGGTCTAGAGTCTAGGGTTTAGGGTTTAGGGTTTCGGGTTTAGGGTTTAGGGTTGTAGCCCAGAAGCTTAGGGTTCGGGGCATAGAGTAACGGCTCCGGAAGTTTGGGGTCAGGGGTTTAGGGGCTTAGGGTTCCACATTCAGTCTACCCTAGAAAGCTTGCACCTGCAACTGGGCGATTTGGGGGGTTTACTATAGTAGAATTCTATGGGGACCTTGGGGGAGCACTAGTAGAAAGTATTTCGACCTCTATAGTACAGATATATAAACTGAGTAACTCTGAACACCGGATAGATGTCAACTTTTCGAAGAATCACTAGGAAACTTCCAGCACACGTGAACAAAAAAGCAAAGAAAACCAGGACATATCACAGTTTCGTTTCGTAGCACAAGTAGGCTTGAGGGCTGGCATATAAACACTTCAACTCCCACAATGGGTTCCCCAAAAGCTATAAACTGTCCTCAAGATTCCCAACAAACCTCAAGCCCAAAACCCTAAACCCTCAACCCGAGGAGACCCACACCGACAAACCCCAAAAAACCCGAAATACCTCAACCCGTAGAGCCCCAAAAGCATTTAAATCCCTACACTCTACCTCTACACCCCTAAATCCCCCTCAAAACTCCAAAACCCTAAAACCACAAACCCTGCTTACACCGACCCCCCCCCCCCCCCCCCCCCCCAAAGGCGCGGAAACATGCAGCCCCCCTCCTAACCGTCCAAACCCCAAACCCTAAAACCCTAAATCCTAAACCATAAAACCCAAAACCCCGAACCCCAAGAGCCTAGAAAATCAAAAAACAACAAGTCCTCTATCTCCTCCTCAGCCTCCTGTGGGCAAAGTGGCTTGCGCTTTTGGCCCAAAACCCCTAAGCCCTAAGCCCTAAACCCTAAGGTTTAAGGCTTAGGGTTTAGGGTTTCGGGCTTCGGGGCCTAGGGTTCCAGGGTTTTGGGGAGTCACTAGTCGTACCCTGAATCCTGTAAGCTCCAAGGGTCAAACTCCTTAGAGACCCTACCGACCCCAAAATCTCTGCCCCATCAACCCTAATTACACTCGAAACCAGCTGGCTTTTCGTAGGGAATGAGGGAATGAGGCACCTTGGATCCCCCTTAATATACCGCATACCATTTAAGAGATTATTCCCGCATTCCCTAGGGGCCAACACCTTAAACCCTGAACCCTAACCCCTAAATCGCTACTAACCCTCATACAGAAACTTGTAACCCAGGCCCTCTGAGACATTGGGTTTAGGGTTTAGCGTCTAGGGTTTGGGGTTTAGAGTTTAGGGTTTAGGGTTCGGGGTTCAGGGTTCAGGGTTTAGTGCCCGTATTTGTCTGCTCAAACAACGGGACTCCCTAAGCTAGAAGATTTGCCAGGTCCGCCTCAGTCTTTGAGACCCTCAAAATCCGCACCCTCCACGACCTTTAGCGCGGACCCTGCAGTTCAACCCCTGTAGAAGTAGACTAAACCCTGAACTGCACACTCACAGCCCAAACAGGGCGGAGGAGCCATCTGCGTGTCTGTGTTTTCCACCCTCGGCGCACGCTCGCGGGTTTGTTCGGGAGGCCGGGACTGAAGAGTCGTGCTGGGAGTTGAGGATTCGGAGTTGAACTCAGGTTTAGGGTTTAGGGTTCAGGGCTTAGGTTTAGGGTGTAGGGTCCCTCAACCCTGAACCCTAAATCCCTAGGGCACAAACCCCTTTGTCATCAACTCCTTCTTCAAGCCTAAGCATCCGATTGTTCAGGGTTCAGGCTTAGGGGTCTGAGGCGATTGGGCTCAAACAACGACAACAGCCTTAGGGTTCAAGAAGAGGGGGAAAAGGGGAACCCTAAAATAGATCCCCAAATAGTAAGATTCCCTTTCTGTAAGGACCCAAACAAAAGGTACCCCTAAATTTCGGGAACCACCAAGAAGAGTTGGCGCTCTTGTTTGCAGCTCGCGAGTCCCGCAGCCGGCGTGTTTCCTCCTTGACGCAAAGCCCCAGGAGCTCTTGGCCCGGCCTCTTATGGCCAGACCCCTGAAGTTGTGCAAGAGCCAGGGCAGCAACACACCCCAACGACTGCAACTGCTACTACGAAGTACTGGCTTTACTGACCCAAACCACCTAAACCCTAAAGCCCTACACCCTGAACCCCTAACCCTAAACCCTAAACCCTAAACCCTAAACCCTATAACCCTCGTGAACCAGAGGTCTGCTGGGCATCATGGAGGCTTTTTAGCCTCTCACCCGGGCCTATAGGGCTTAGGTTTAGGAGGCGACCCAGGAATCTGGGAGAAGAAGCGCCTTTAGGATTTAGGTTTCAGGGCTTAGGGTTTGGGGGTTTAGGGTTTAGGGTTTAGGATTTAGGGGTTTAGGGTTTAGGGTTTAGGGTTTAGGGTTTAGGGTTTAGGGGTTTAGGGGTTTAGAGGTTTAGGGTTTAGGGTCTAGGGTTTTTTTCGGCCCGGAACCGCAACCACCTATGGGGTCTGAAAGCCAACTTTCGGTTGAGGGAGGGGAGGGTGTGTCGGAGCCACTGGCCCACACCTGATAGTTGTCTGGAGGCACGGTTCCCGCGAGATATGCGTTTCATACTGCGGGCCGCCATGCTTCTCACCCTGGCGTTTTCTGGCGGCAGCTTTCGGGCGGATTTAGGGTTTGGGCTCTAGGGTCTAGGGCTTCGGGCCTAGGGCATTTTCGGTGTAAGAGCTGAAGGGATTAGGGTTTTGGGGGCATGAGTGCGTCGAAGAGAGCATAAGCCCTCCTGGGCGCCGGATGCATTGCCGAAGCCCTAAACCCTAAACCGGGGAAAGGGGTGATTTCCCCGCGCAAACGCTTTCAGGGCTTTCGGGAATGCATTAGGGATGTTGAGTCTTATGGTCTCTTTGGCGTCTTGGCTGGGGCTTACCGTAACCCTAAACCGGCCTTGGGGCTTTAGGATTGAGAGCCGTGGGGCGTAGACGTGATAGTTTCGTTGAGGTTCCTTGGGATGCCATTCTTCGTCAGGGGACATGCAAGCTTGTACAGGCGATCTGTGATATGTGGGTCCAGCACACTGCCGCAGCGCGATGCTTTCAGCACACAGCTCTTGAGATTTTAGGGTGGGATCCTTCGTCTAGGCAGCCGTAGGCCATGAAAAGGGCTTAGGGTGTGGGGTTCGGGGTTAAAAGTCTCTATGTCAAAGGTCTTCGGGGCTTAAGGGACAGGGTCCGACAGGGTGTCGAACTTAGGATAAGCCACCCTCATCTGCAGCTACACTGCTTAAGGCTCTGGGGTGTGTTTAGACTTTAGGGATTAGGCGAATTTAAAAACCCTAAACCCTAATCCCTAAAACTTAAACCCTAAACCCTAAACCCTAAACCCTAAACCCTAAACCCTAACTCCACTTGCGGCAGCATCTGGAAAGCCTAGGCCGGTGAGGCCTCCTTGCAGAGCATGGCAGCAAACGCCATGAATTGTGGGCACTTCCTAGATCACATGGACGTGGGGTGCCTTACAGGGTTTCCTCTAAGGTTCCCTAAGGTTCCCTAAGGTTCCCTCTAAGGTTCCCTATAAGGTTCCCTAAGGTTCCCTAAGGTTCCTAAGGTTCCCTAAGGTTCCCTCAGGTTCCCTAAGGTTCCCTCAGGTTCCCTAAGGTTCCTTAAGGTTCCCTAAGGTTCCCTACCTACCCCCCTCCCTTAAGAACCCTGTAAAAACGGTGTATACGCGTTAACCCTGAGCTCCTAAATAGCCCCTAAAACCTTAGGCCCTAAAGCCCTGAACGCCAAGAACCGGCCTCCGAAGACCGTAAGACTTAGAGAGCCTAGACACCCCTAACAAAGCCGGAAAGCTCTGTAGGCGTTTGCATGTGCTTCAGGGTTTAGGGTTTAGGGTTTAGGGTTTAGGGTTTAGGGTTTAGGGTTTAGGGTTTAGGGTTTAGGGTTTAGGGTTTAGGGTTTAGGGTTTAGGGTTTCAGGCTTTGAGAATAGAGCCCTAACAGAGCCTGAGAATAAGATAAAAGCAGCTACCAAGCATGGACAAAACATGCTTCCCTTTTGTTGTAGTCGATGTTCTCTGTATCTAGCAGCCCTATAAGAGTCGAAGACAGTCACGAAAGACCGCTCTACCTGAGTAGGCCCCCCGAATTTTACTAAGCCAGTAAGCCCCACACCGTAAGCACGAAAACCCTAAACCCTAAACCCTAAACCCTTCACCCTAAACCCTAAACCCTAAACCCGAAACCCGAAACCCGAAGTCCAGGGACTTTCAGGAAGCCCCCCGGCCAGCTTCACTCTCGACCTTGCAGGATACCGCAACGCAGCTGAACGCGTCGCCACCGCTGGAGGGCCAAGGCAGCTCGGCCACGATGGGGCCGCAGGGAAGGAGGAGCAGCAGCGAAATCTAGCCCTAAACCCTAAACCCTAAACCCTAAACCCTAAACCCTCCACCCTAGCCCCGAAACCTCCCCTGCAACCCCCTACGGATGGCTCAGCCCCTGCGTGGCACTGAAGTGCAGCTTTCAGAGCCTCAAGACCCAACATATGTAGGGGTTAGCGTTTAGGGTTTCCTCAACCCCAAACCCTAAACCCAAAACCCTAAACCCTAATTTAGGCGGTGTCTGGGGTCTAGGGCTGGCAGGATAGTTCCTCCTAGTCAAAAGGGCAACACTGAGCTAGAGAGACCCCCAGAAACCCCTGCACCCTAGACGCCTAAACTTAGACCCTACAAAGCCCTGAGCTGCCTCAAGCCCGAAACCCGAAGCCCCCCACAAACCCCAAACCCCCTAACCCTAAACCATAAACCCTAAACCCAAACGGAAAGGCACTTCGGCGCCATGCGTCAAAGACAAAACACTTGCCCGACACTCACCAGCCGATTGGGATTCGACCGCTGGAATGGAGCATGGACCCCCGTGAACACCTCCAACACCCGAGAAAAGGTTGAGGAAACAAACCCTAAACCCTAAACCCTAAACCTTTATGTGCAGGGTTTAGGGTATTAAGATTTGGGTCTTCTTCAACTAAGTTCTTACCTCCCCAGAAAAGCCAGCACCCTAACCCTAAACCCTAAACCCTACACCCTACACCCTAAACCGCAGCAGAGTTTAGGGTTTAGGGAGAATCAGGTCAACCCTACACCTCAAGCCCGAAACCCGAAACCCGAACCCTCCATGGGAGCTTACGGATATGAACCATTGGAGGCTCTGAGTGAGGTAACTATACCGTTAACGGGCAATAACCGTTCTGTGCAAACCCCCGAAAACCCTCTTCCTGAAGAGCCAGAACCCCCTAAGCCCTCGGAAACTTTGAACCCTAAACCCTAAACCCCAAACCCGAACCCTACCCCTAAACCCTAAACCCCAAACCCTGCTCATAAAGGCTCCTACAACAACCCACCCAGCCCTAGGGCCTAAGGCCGGTAGTGTCGGAGCCTACAAGAGCGGGGCTTCACGAGCAGCAGGTAGCCAGCCAGCAGCCTTCCTAGGGCGTGAGATACAGGGTTTCGGGTTTCGGGTTTAGGGTTTAGGGTTTAGGGGTCAGGGTTTAGGGTTTAGGGTTTAGGGTTTAGGGTTTACGGTTTAGGGTTTAGGGTTTAGGGTTTAGGATTTAGGGTTTAGGGTTTAGGGTTTAGGGTTTAGGGTTTAGGGTTTAGGTTTAGGGTTTGGGGCTGAGGGGTTTAGGGTTTAGGGTTTAGGGTTTAGGGTTTAGGGTTTAGGGTTTAGGGTTTAGGGTTTAGGGTTTAGGGTTTCCTCTGTAGGGTTTCGGGCTTAGGGTTTGGGCTTTTTTTGCAGGGCTTAGTGCTCTGAGGCTTGAGGCTTGAGGGAACTCAGGATTGCGGTGATAAGGTTTAAGGCTGAAGGCGCGAGGTTCAGGTAGCAGGGCCAGGGAGCCTTCCCTATCCCTATGCCTAAACCCCTGCAATCGAAGGGGAATTGGAGTGCCCAGCCTGACGGAAAAGGATCCTCAGAGCATTTACTTCAGGTTTCGGGTTTAGGGTTTAGAGTTCCGGGTAGAGTTAGAGTTGAGGGCTTAGGGTTCAGGGTTAAGGGTGAAGTTTATACAAGCCCTCTCCAAGGGAAGGTGCGCTTTGCAGGGTATATGTGGGAACTTCCACGCGAAAATGTCCCAGAACCCCACAGTTTCCGGGTTCAGGGTGTGGTAAGGTTCAGGGTTATAGGGTCTACGGCTTGGGATTTGCTCCCTAAGCCCTGAACCCTGCCTAAACCAGTCCAACCCGAAACTGCCTAAACCCTAAACCCTAAACCCTGAAGCTTTGGCCCAGGAACCGGCATCTTGCCGACCTCAATCGTGGGGAAGGCGTCCTGCGGCGCGGATTCGGAGGCTTCGGATGTAGGAGAGCCACAAAGCCAAAGCCCCTGCACCCTGGAATTCTTAAGCCCCAAGCCCGCAACCCTGAGCCTTAAACCCTAAACCCTAAACCCTAAACCCGAAACCTTGGAGATCCCTCTGCAAACCTCAACCAAAGTCAGCAGGGCTCTTTTAGGGCTGTTCTGGGGCTTGCTCTTCTGCGGCTTGCAGGGCTTATAGGGCTTGCAGGGCTTTGCAGGGCGTTTAGGGTGTAGTTTAGGGTTTAGGGTTTGGGGTTTAGGGTTTAGGGCTTAGGGTTTAGGGTTTAGGGTTTAGGGTTTAGGGTTTAGGGTTTAGGGTTTAGGGTTTAGGGTTTAGGGTTTAGGGTTTAGGGTTTAGGGTTTAGGGTTTAGGGTTTGGGGCTGAGGGGTTTAGGGTTTAGGGTTTAGGGCTTAGGGCTTAGGGCTTAGGGTTTAGGGTTTAGGGTTTAGGGTTTAGGGTCTAGGGTTTAGGGTCTACTAAGGTCCGGCAAGCTCAAGTCTTGAGGCGTCCTTCATCGGTGCATCCGTCACGGGAAGATCGGGCATCTGCTCCTGATCGGGCTCTGTCGGGCTGTGGGTTCGGGGGAGTTGGCGTTTGTTGGCGGGGGTTCAGGGGTTGGGGTTTAGGGGGTCCAGGGCTCAGGGGACCCTAACCCGAAAACCTAACCCTAAACCCTGAACCCTGAACCCCAGGCGCGCCTTCAACTCCTCCTTCACACCGTCCAACTCCTCCTTCACCTCCTCCTTCACCTCCTCCTTCGTCTTGTCCTTGAAAGCATCGGTCACCGCCTCCTTCATTTGCTCGAAGAAACTGGCCTGGTTTAGGGTTTAGGGTTTAGGGTTTAGGGTTTAGGGTTTAGGGTTTAGGGTTTAGGGTTTAGGGTTTAGGGTTTAGGGTTTAGGGTTTAGGGTTTAGGGTTTAGGGTTTAGGGTGTAGGGTTAGGGTTTAGGGTTTAGGGTTTAGGGTTTAGGGTTTAGGGTTTAGGGTTTAGGGTTTAGGGTTTAGGGTTTAGGGTTTAGGGTTTAGGGTTTAGGGTTTAGGGTTTAGGGTTTAGGGTTTAGGGTTTAGGGTTGTTCTCAAGTTTAGTCTGTCATGCAGGGCTCTGGGCATAGGGATGCTGAAGGACGCCTTGCCTCCAGCTTAGTTCAGAGAGATCTGTGTGACGAAACGCTGGAACCCCAAGCAGTGTAAACCGTCCCTACGTCAGAAAGACCCTAAACCTCAAAAACTCCAAAACCCTCGGCTTTGCTTATCAAAGAAATGCAGAACCCTAAACCCTAAGCCCTAAGCCCTAAACCCTAAACCCTAAACCCTAAGCCCTAAACCCTAAGCCCGAAAGCTTAGCGAGCAAGAAAGACAGGCAGGCCTCGGGTGCTTCGCCACTTGTGGGCGCCTGGCCGCCAGAGGGCTGTAGCGATTTGGGGCTCACGGGGGCTCGCGGTTTAGGGTTGTGGGTTTACGGTTTAGGTTTGGGGGCAAAGGGGTCGAAGGGTTTTGGAGCTTTGGGTTTGGGATTCATTTGCTTAGGATTCATGTGGCTCGGACTTGGGTGGTAGACACTGCTGGTCTCGGGGAAAAGTCAGGGTCAACAACTTCGGGTGTAAGGTAAATTGGGTCGCATCGGGCAGATTGTTGTAATCTTCTTGACATCTTTAGGACCGACTCTCAGCAACTGGGGATCCCCGATTCGGAACCACCAGAGCAGAAAAAAGGGCCCACAATGATCCTGCACAATGAACCCCCGGGCCCTACAGAAATCTGGCTTGGGATCCTGCGTTGACACGCGGGAAAACATGCTTGAAAACAGTTTAGGGTCTATGAGCCCTGTGGCCCCACCCCTAAGCCCCGCACGCCCCCACCCCTCAACCCTATACCCTTTTAGGGTTTAGGGTTTCGGGTTTAGGGTTTAGGGGTTAGGGTTTGGGGGTTTGGGGGTTTGGGGTGTGGGGTGTGGGGTGTGGGGTGTGGGGTTTGGGGTTTAGGGTTTAGGGTTTAGGGTTTAGGGTTAAAGGTTTAGGGTTTAGGGTTTAGGGTCTAGGGTCTAGGGTCTAGGGTTTAGGGTTTAGGGTTTAGGGTTTAGGGTTTAGGGTTCCACCCTTGCCTCCTTGGCCTCCTCAGCAGGGGTGGTCGTGGCAGGGGCCTGTCGACGCGGGATTTGGGGTGTAACCCGAAACCCTAAACCCTAAACCCTAAACCCTAAACCCTAAACCCTAAACCCCAAACCCTAAACCCTAAACCCAATGCCTGGGTTTGCGGCTTTACGGATTATTGAAATTGTTCAGGGTTAACGTTGCGGGGGACGGGTCGAGGAGTTTCTTGTTACCTTTCGAATTACTTCAAGTTCCAGAGGCTTCAGGGTCTGGGATTTACGGTCTATGGTTCAGGGTGTGGAGTTTCGGGTTTAGGGCTTAAGGTTGTGGTTCTTCTTTGGTCCCTGACGACATAAACCCTCAGGAGGTACGAGAAAGATGCCGTCATGTACATCATCCCCCCCATATTGCGCACAGTGAAACTTGGGTTTAGCAACGGGTCGAGGGTTTTGGGGTTTAGGGGGCTGAGGGGATTCAAGGCTTAGGGTTGCTGTTGGGGGCTTCAAGGTTTAAACCCTAAACCCTAAACCCTAAACCCTAAACCCTAAACCCTAAACCCCTCAGGGTTGCTTTTGGGGGCTTTCGGGTTTGGGGTTCGGGAGGGCAGGACATGACGCAGCTACATGGGCTCGTTCCGCCGAGGAACTAAGAAGGTGCTTGCGACTCAGCTGTAGGCAAGTGGGAGCTACACTCGGAGGTTCAGGGGTACTTATCACCCCAAGTAGAGCTGTACCCCCGAAGTACCCTAAGTCCTCCTAATCTAACCCCTAAAGCCAAGTCTTGATTGAGTAAACAAGTTTGTGAAACGGGCACTAAACCCTAAACCCTAAACCCTAATCCCTGAACCCTACAAACTAGCAGCTTCTCTGCGCCTGGTCTTTCGTCTCCACGACGCCGGGTGCTTCCAGGAGTGTGTTAGCCTGCCTTTGTAGGGTTTAGGGCTTAGGGCTTAGGGCTTAGGGCTTAGGGCTTAGGGCTTAGGGCTTAGGGCTTAGGGCTTAGGGCTTAGGGCTTAGGGCTTAGGGCTTAGGGCTTAGGGCTTAGGGCTTGGGCTTAGGGTTTAGGGTTTAGGGTTTAGGGTTTACTTGGAGGTTCATGGCCACTTGTAACCCCAGTTAGAAGTCTACTCATTACCTACGTAGAGGACTTTGGGGGCTGACAAGTACTAAGTACAGCTATCATTGGGGTTCTAAGTACCCTAAACCTCCAAGTAGGGTTCAGGGTCCCGAAACCCTAAACCCTAAACCCTACTAAACCCTAAACCCTAAACCCTAAACCCTAAGCCCTAAACCCTAAACCAGGGTTTAGGGACCAGAGTAACCTGGAAGAAAGACCCCCTTGAGCAGATCTCAAGTGGGCCCGGCCATGTGCGTGCTGGGAACGGTGCTTCGACACGAACAGCATCCCGAAACTCTAAGACCAGCACCCTTCACAGCCCACACCCTAAACCCTAAACCCTAAACCCTAAACCCTAAACCCTACACCCTACTAGGGGAAATGTGCAGTCATGAAGCTGCGGCTGCTGCGTCTTGACCTTGGCTGCTGGGCTGTAGACTCCCATGTACTTAAGAACCCCAAAAGATTAAAACGTCATGGTCCC
>CAJNDS010002697.1:162500-190000 GCA_905221605.1 Symbiodinium natans | reverse complement strand
GCCAGCAGTTGTGCGTCCTGTTTAGGGGTTGACGGCTGAGGGTGGTTTAGCGTTTAGGACAGCTCAAACCCTATCGAGTCTGGGGCTTCCATTTGGTGTCCACAGCTTGAAGATTTGGGATTTGAGGGTGTAGGGTTTGGGTTTCATCGAGAGTTCGGCAAAAACCTCTGCGAGCGTCACACGTCTCGAGCCTGAGACACCGGTCAACCTGCACTTTCCCACACGAACCTTCAAAGGGTTTACGGGCATACTGTAAAGGCTGAGGGCTGTAGCCCGAACCCCACCCCACCCAACCTCCTCCCCGCTTTCCGCCGACAACAGCACAAAAACTCAGCTGCGCCCAAAATATCACGAAACCCCCAAGCCCAAAAGCCCTTACAACCCCAAGAACTAAAAACCTTAACCCTTAACACCCTAAACCCTTCAACCCTAATCTCGCCACCCTTCTCACCTCTCTTGGGTAGTGGGGCGCAGTCGATCGCTCAGCGAAACCATGGCAACTGCAGAGCCTGCCAACCGCGCCTCTGAGGGGTCGATAAGCCAGGCACTGTATATCTTGTATTACCCTCAAGCCGAAGCACCACTACTCTGCCTTAAGGCAGGGACCCCTGAAACTGAAACCCATCTGGCGACCTGCCTGGGACTCCCCCTTGCGGCTCCCCTGACAAAACCCCCCTCAACTGCTAAAAAATTTTTGGTATCTTGACGTCCTGTAGGGCTCCTGCGAGGCTCTGGAAGCCCCGTGTGATCCTTGTTGGCCTTCTACCACAAGTGACCCAATCCCATTGGCCACAAAACTTTGCCGGTGACCGGAGGCCTTTGGAAGGCTAGAGAATCAATGAAATGGCCCTCCCGGCCAGACCGCCCTAGTGCAACCTTGAGGGCGGTATCTTGCCTTCCGGCCCCGGGCGACCAAAGAATCTAACGAAATCAGGCGCCAACTTCCCCATAGTTGGCCAACATGTTGCCACCGTGTCCCAAGCGATGCGGGGATTCCAGTATCTTATGTATGCACATATGAACCAAACGCAAGTCCGAAGTGCCCCAAGCATCCCAAGCTGTGCGTCTTGTTTCAAGTGCTCTGAAAGTTCGCCAAGAAGTTTGCCGAAAAGTTTCCCAAAAGTTTGCCCACAAAAGTGCCGAGTGACCCAAGCGTCCCAATGTCCCAAAAGTGTCCCCAGTGACCACAGGGTCCTATATAAGTTTCCCAAGTTTTCTAATGTTTCCTAAACGTGATTGACAGTTTAGAATGGCTTTGGTTTGGTTTAGTCTGGCTGTGGTTCGGCTCGCTGCGAGTCGTGATGGGGTGGCCTTTGGGGTGGGCATGTCTTCACACTACTGCGCGCTTACCAGCACGCGACCTGTCCACTAAACCCTAAACCCTAAACCCTAAACCCTAAAACCTGAACCCTAAACCCTAAACCCTAAACCCTAAACCCTAAACCCTAAACCCTAAACCCTAAACCCTAAACCCTAAACCCTAAACCCTAAACCCTAAACCCGACCCTAAAAACCTAAAACACAACAAAAGCCCTTAAACTCGGCCTCCGTCTGCGACATCAGCTTGGGGAGCGGCTCAGACTCGGGTTCTGTGCACACCTTGTGCTGGGTGTGTTTAGGATTTAGGGTTTAGGGTTTAGGGTTTTGGGTTTAGGGTTTAGGGTTTAGGGCTTAGGAATTGCGGCTTAGGATTTGCTGTGATTTCCGGTCTCAGGCAGCTTTTTTCTGGGTTTCCAAGTAAGGGGGGGGGGGGGGGGGGGGGGGGGGGGTGGTCGTCCAAAGGGGTCCCAGTTTCAAGGGGTATAGGGTAGTATGTGGGCGAACGAGGTTACGCGCCGCCCCCCAGAAAAGCGGACCCAAAAACCTAAACCCTAATACTCTAATTCCCTCAAGGGGGCCCCTCAACTCTCAAACCACTTGGAGGTTCATGGGTACTTATAACTCCAATTAATCGTCTACTTATATACCTACGTATATGACTTGGGGCGCTTTATCAGTACAGTTCGAATTAGGGTTATAAGTACCCATGAACCTCCAAGTGTATCTCTCCCTAAACCCTAAACCCTAAACCCTAAACCCTAAACCCTAAACCCTAAACCCTAAACCCTAAACCCCAGGGGGCTTTCAAAGCCTCGCTCTTAGGCCGGCGCATCCTGGACTCCGGCCAAGGATGCGAAGACGCCATCCGCTTCTCCTGGGGTCCTGGTGCTTCACGGGGAGTAAGAAGGGAGGTTAGGGTTTAGGGTTTTGGGTTTTGGGTTTGGGGTTTAGGGTTTCGGGTTTAGGGATTTGGGTTTGGGGTTTAGTGTTTAGGGTTTACGGTGTAGGGGGTAGGGTGTAGGGTTAGGGTTTACGACTTCGCATTCCTGCAAAGGATTCTTGAGGGCTCATCAAAGCCTTCTTTCTACTCTCTGGTGTCAACTGATCTCGAGGCTCCAAACGGGGAGCACCGGCATTTCGGGTTCAAGGTTTAAGGCCCTAAACCCTAAACCCTAAACCCTAAACCCTAAACCCCTAAACCCCTAAACCCCTAAACCCCTAAACCCCTAAACCCTTAAACCCTAAACTTGAGCCCCCAACCCTAAACCGCAAGGGTTCAGGGCTTGAGGAGGCAGAGCTTCGAGCTTTGGGACTGGAAGGAAGGTTCGCCTTCTGGGGCTCATTGGGGTTTAGGGTTTAAGGGCGCCGGATATAGGGTTTAGGGCTAGGGTTTACTTTTTAGGGTTTTGGGTTTTGTGCTTTGGGATTTTGGGTTTGGGGTTTGGGGTTTCAGGCTTCAGGTTGCAGGGTTTCGGATTCAGGGCGTGACGACTACACGAAGCTGGCACGACACAACTTCCCTTGGTCGCAAAGCGTGCGAGCGTGCCATGCGTGCCGAGGTCAGCAGCACCGGCAAAACCAGTGGACCCCTAACCCCTAAACCCTAAACCCTAAACCCCAAGCCATAAGCCCTAAACCCTAAATCCTAAACCCTGAACCCTAAACCCTAAACCCTAAACCCTAAGCCCTAAGCCCTAAGCCCTAAACCCAAGACCCTAAACCCCAAAAGCCCTAAAAACCCTAAAAACCCTAAAAACCCTAAACCCTCAACCCTAAACCCTGCACGAAGCTATAAGACGAGGCACCGCAGCCTCTCGGCAGATCCAGCGCAGCCCATGGCGAGAAAAAACTGGTAAATCCTCCCCCCCTAAACCCGAAAACCCTAAACCCTAAACCCTAAACCCTAAACCCCTAAACCCTAAACCCCAAACCCTAAACCCTAAACCCTAAACCCACAAGGGTTGAGTTGCCAAGCAGGGCTTCTTAGCAACTCCGCACCAGGGGATGCAGAGTTTCGAGCCATGTGTTGCGTGCGCTTTGCTTTTTGAGGGGGTGGGGGGTCAGGGTTTGGGGTGTGGGGTTTAGGGTTTAGGGTTTGGGGTTTAGGGTTGAGGGTTTAGGGTTTAGGGTTTAGGGTTTAGGGTTTAGGCTTGGGGCTGCATCTTCAAGGCTTAGGGCTTTTGCAGGGGTTCAGTTCCCAGTCCCATACATAAAGGCTCCCCCCCCCCTTATCCTGGATTTTAGGCTGCAGGATTTAGGGTTCATAGGGTTCCCGGAATGCTGGAAGCCAACTTTTCTGCGCTCTCTTCCTGCTCAAGCCACGTCGGGGGGGATTGCTAGCAAGGGCTTGGCAAAGGCCGGGCAGACTCTTGAGGACCACCTCATGCAACAACAAAGTCCCATGGCGGCCAGCAGTGGCGAGGTGAAGCATTGGGGACCCTAGACCCTCAACCCTAAACCCTCAACCCTCAAGGCTCAACCCTCAACCCTAAAACCTAAACCCCAAACCCCAAACCCTACGCTACGGGTATTAGGAAACCCAACGCCCGAAACCCGACACCCTACCAAGATGTGCTCTTGCACGCCACTGCAGGGCATCAAGCGACTGTGGCATGGATGAGGGCATCATACCGGAGGTGCCTAAATGCAGACCTAGGGTTTACTGGGGTAGGTTTGAGGGCTCTTTTTAAAACAATTTAGATTCTTTTATGGCTTCATGAGGATTCTAGAGCGGATTAAATTTCGAATTTAGTTCAATTCAAGCCTACCCCTAGTTTGGGATTTGCCCCCAAATCCTGAAACGTGACCCGAGGGTCTGGCAGCTCCCCTCAAGGCACATGCCCCCACCGCTAGACATCGGTGGCCACAAGCAGCACGGCCAGCCCATCTGCGCAGAATTGGGCGGCGAATTTTATGCGACGAAGAGGCCAAAACCCAAAACCCCAAACCCTAAACCCTAAACCCAAAACCCTAAACTCTAAACCCCAACCCCCTAAACCCTAAACCCGAAACCCTAGGGCAGGTCCCACAAGATGCAAGACGAAGTTGTCTATGTCTGGCTTACCTGCGTTAGGGTTTGGGGTTTAGGGTTTACAGTAGGGTTTAGGGATTAGGGTTTAAAGGACTTAGGGTTTAGGGTTTAGGGCTTAGGGCTTAGGGCTTAGGGCTTAGGGCTTAGGGCTTAGGGCTTGGGGGCTCGGCCTTTGGCTCGCGGGGCTGTCTTCGTTTGTTTTCCCCTGGGTGCGGCTTGGGGGTGCGGCTTGGGGGTGCGGCTTGGGGGTGCGGCTTGGTTCGTCTTGGCTTGGCTGGTTGTCTGTGACATTTGGAGTTCTGCTCTTGTCATTTTTGTGCGGCTGGGCTTGGGCTTGGCGGAACACGGCATACTGTTGACTTGCGCAGCTTACACAATATCAGGTCGGGGGGGGGGGGGGGTGGTGGGGCAAGCGCTGCCAGCCCCCATCCTCCCCGCCCCCCCCAACTTCAATCCAAGCTTGCTGCGCCAAGTCGAGCTAAGCCAAGCAGCAAGCCAACTGAGGCAAGTCGCGCCCAGGGAGGGAAACGAGAGCCAAGCCGAGCCAGCCAAGCAGCCAAGCTGCACCGTTTTGAACAGAGAGGTGCCAAGCCGCGCCAAGCCAAGCCGCATGTAGGAAAAGCAAAATGGAGCCCACAAAACAAAAACACAAAAAACAAAAAAAAAACGGCCCCGCACACCTTGAAGGCTATTGGACACCTGTTCACCTGTTTAGTGTAGTCTCCAGCACAGGGACCCGCCCGGGAACTAGTCTAGTCCTCCAGGAATGCACACCCTCCCCCCTTCCGCGCTCCTGCTTAACCTACAGCACATTAGGGGCTGTTGCTTTTCTTGGGGGAGCGGGGGGGGGGGGGGGATTTGCGACTTGGGAAACATTGTGCCTCCTGCACAGAAGGCGTGTCAGGGCCCTGGGCCTTTGTAACTCAGGGTTTTCAACACTGCCTCGAGGGGTTCAAAACACCCCTTGCAAGTCCTTCTCACTCACCGTGAGATGATACCATTCCCCTGGCGTGGGCTGTGGGTCCAGTACGGCTTCTCAAGGCGTCAGGGTAAAGTAGGCATGAGGTCACTAGGGCATTAGGGTATCAAGGTTTTGACGAAATCAGGGGTATCAGTGCATTGGGGCATGAAGGGCTCGCTTGCTGTGCCATGGGGCTTTCCCGGGCATGAGGGTTTCGGACTTTCACCCTAAACCCTAAACCCTGAACCCCAAAACCGTAAACCGTAAACCGTAAACCGTAAACCCTAAACCCTAAACCCTAAACCCTAAACCCTAAACCCTAAACCCTAAACCCTAAACCCTAAACCCTAAACCCTAAGCCTAAACCCCAAAGCCCCGGCGTCCTGTGAGTCTTCGCCCCCACCACACCCCCGCGGCTGTAAAATTGTAATTTCTGTGAGGGTTCTGAGGCCAAAGCTTAAGTCCCGAATGAAGACCCTCCACAAACACCAAAACCCGTTATAAACCCCAAGCCCTAAGCTGTGAACCCTGAAACCCTAAAACCCTAAAACCCTTAGACCCTTCTCCCCGAAACCCTGAACCCTAAACCCTAAACCCCAAGCCATAAGCCCTAAACCCTAAATCCTAAACCCTGAACCCTAAACCCTAAGCCATAAGCCCTAAGCCCCAATCTAACATCAACCCGAAGAGCTATAACCCTGAGGCCCTAAAAACCGAGCATCTATACCCTAAAGCCCTATGACTTGGGATGTTCCCCCCTATACTGCCAGTCCTTCTAGGGATCCCAGGTACCCCCTTCTATAATCCTATTCAGGAGTGTTGGAGTGTTAGTATACGGGCGAACATCCCAACCTTGAAGCCCCAAAGCGATAAAGCCCTAAACCTTGGAACCCCAAGACCCTAAAGCCCTCTAAACCATGAAGCCGCATGCCTTGAAACCCCCAAGACCCGGTAAGCCCTCAACCTGGAAACCCTATGGCCATGAAACCCCTAGACCCTAAACCCTAAACCCTAAACCCTAAACCCTAAACCCTAAACCCTAAACCCCGCAGCCCTGCGGTCAACTGGCTGGCCCTAGCATGCGCCTATGCATCCTGACACGTTTCTTGCGGATGGAAACCATGAGTCGCCCATCCTGTTCGGGGTTTGGGGTTTAGGGTTTAGGGTTTACGGTTCGAGGATTAGGTTTAGGGTTTAGGGTTTAGGGTTTAGGGTTTAGGGTTTAGGGTTTAGGGTTTAGGGTTTAGAGTTTAGGGTCTAGGGTCTAGGGTCTAGGGTCTAGGGTCTTTGGAGATCAAGGCCTTATGATTTAGGGTTCGGGCTGAGGGCTTAGGAGTCAGTCTTGGGGGTAGCCACAAGGGCCCTAAAACCCTCTAACCCTATGACCCTAAAGCCCTAAACCCTAAACCCTAAAACCCTAAACACTAAACCCTAAAACCCTCTAACCCTAAACCCTAAAACCCTAAACCCCTGAAACGCTTAACCCCGAAAAAAGAACTGACATCAGACGGAATGGAGCTCGGTAGCGCCCAAGCCCTCCCCCCCCCCCAACAAAAACACGCAAAAAAAAAAAAAAAACAATACAATAATAACTCCAATAATTGAAAAAGTTATTGAACTTACTTAAACTACAGTACACGAATCAATAGGAGAGTAACTAGTTTGTATACTCCAGAACTTGTACTCATAACACATAACAATGATGATCTTATTAACAATCATCTTAGTCAAAACACAAAACAAAAAAAAACAAAAAAAAAAAAAAAAAAAAAAAAAAAAAAAAAAAGGTACTTCGGTCCTCCACCGCAAGGTTAATGCTGGAGTCCTGCCCGCTTTTGTTTGGACCCTAAACCCTAAACCTGAAGCCCTAAAGTCTAAACCCTTAACCTTACACCCTAAACCAGAAAACCCTAAACCCTAAACCCTAAAACCCTACCCTAACCCTAAACCCTAAACCCTAAACCCTAAACCCTACAGGGCTGAAAGGAGACTCGCCGCAGGATTTTTGTCGTCAGTGCACTCTGGGGGTGGGAATAGTTACCAATGGCGTTCCCTTATGGTCCCTCCAGGAAAACCCCAAAACCCTATTCTAAGGCCCCTACACTACTCTCTTCTGGGGGTGGGAACTCCAGGGATACTGGGCAAAAGACCCTCCGCAGGACTCTCATACTTAGAGGTTCCTGGTACCTATTAACCAATTCTAACTGAACTTATAACTGTCCTTACAACCATATTGGGGCACCCTGAACCCTAAACCCTAAACCCTAAACCCTAAATTATAGGTGGGCTGTAAGTACCGGCATATTTGGTTAAGAGGTACCATGAACCTCCGAGGGACACAGGCCGGGTGAGGAGCCTGGGCATGGAGAATGGTTGACGTATAATCTCACGCAGGGAATAGAATAGAAACAGATGAACAAACCCTTAAGCCCCATGCTCTAACCCTAAACCCTAAACCCGAAACCCGAAGCACCCCAAAGCCTGCTCCAAGTTCGTCAACAAAGCGGGGAGTGGTCTCGACTCGGCTTTGAGTGGCTCCATGCACGCCTCGTACTGGCTGGGGGGGGGGGGGGTGTACCCTTGTCTTGGGCTTAGGGCTGAGGGTTTAGGTTCAGGGTTCAGGGTTTAGGGTTTAGGGTTTAGGGTTTAGGGTTTAGGGTTTAGGTTTTTTGGGCTTCGCAATTTCGCGTGCGTGATTGCAGTTGTGGTGCTTCCATTCAGGGTTTCATGAAGGACGGCTACAGGTGGCTAGCTGCTGCTTCCACGAACATCTTAAGAACCGTATGGTCTGATTCTTCATACTTAAGCCTCTGATCATACTTTCGTCAGGGGAGTTGTTCAAGGGTTCTTTTAGTCGAGTGGGCTTGGGGAGTTGGGGAGTAGGGAAGGTGGGGTTTCGTCGTTGGGGCGCAGTTTGCTCGATGCTGCCCTAGTTGCAGGATTTGGGCTGAGGGTGGGTTTTCGGGGTACCGGTGGTAAGCCCCCCAGCACTATGAGCCACCCCAAACTCAAGCCTAATCCGCAGTAGCACTTGGAGACAGGACCGACATAGACTCGGGATGAAGGTCGCCAGCAGCCCCTCAGGGGCACCAGTATGGCCTAGCAACAGTCATCTTATGAATGGCAGTCTAGGCAATCATCTTGCAGATTTAGCAACTTTGAGCCCCTACACCCTGAACTCTGAAACCCTACACCCTACCACCCTAGGGTTTAGGGTTTAGGGTTTGGGGTTTAGGGTTTAGGGTTTAGGGTTTAGGGTTTAGGGTTTAGGGTTTAGGGTTTAGGGTTTAGGGTTTAGGGTTTAGGGTTTAGGCCTTAAAGGCTGAGCTACCGAACCCCACCCTTAGCCCGGCGCATCCTGGACGTTGGCAAAGGATGCGGAAACGCCATCCCCTTCTCCTGGGATCCTGGATGTTAGGGGTTAGGGTTTAGGGTTTAGGGTTTAGGGTTTAGGGTTTAGGGTTTAGGGTTTAGGGTTTAGGGTTTAGGGTTTAGGGTTCTCCGGGCCTAAAAAAAGGGGTTTTACGATAGTCAGGGACCCCGAATATATACCCCGAAATAATAGGATCCCCTTTTTAATGAGGACTCCAACAAGCTCCGAATATCGTAAACCCCCCAATCCCGAAAAGCACCTCAATTTCAACGCCTAAACCCATCAACCCCTCAACCGCAAAAGCCGAGGGGATGGAGGGCTTCGGGCTTTGGGCTTAGGGCTTTTGGCTTAGGGCTGCTTAGGGCTTAGGGCTTAGGCCTTGGGGCTCAGGGCTGAGGGTTCAGGGCTGAGGGCCCAACATCTTAGCGACTTCGATTGAGCGCCACTTGCCCCAGCGAAACCACACAGCGGGGTTTGTTGGGCACATGCTGCTGTTGGGACTAAAGGGTCGTCAGCAGCTGGACCCTCGACCCCCCTCGCATAACCCCAAACACCTGAACCACAAAATAGGGTTTTTGGCCGGCGGGGTCAGGTTTAGGTTTTTCAGCCACTACACCCAAAAAAAACACCCTCAAACACCAAAGCCTCAACCCCGGCCCCTGCACCAGCGATAAGTAAAGGCACTGTGGCCGGTCGGCAGATCCAGTGCAGCCCATGGCGATCAAAACTGGGAAGCTGCCAGGCTTGTCGCAACTCTGCATAGGCTGGGGAGGGGAGTCTCGAGCCATTTTTGCAGTCGTTCTTGGAGTTTCGGCTTTTGGGTGCATTTTGGGTGGGCGGTTGGGGCGCAGGGTTTGCTTGCGGGAGGGCCCCGAAGAACCCGACAGGCTCATGCGGGGGTAATTTAGGGCGACGAAACCAGACTTTGGGGGGGGGGGGGGGGATAAAGGGAAACTCAGGGTTCTGGGGTTTTGTTTGTGGGTTTAGGGCTTAGGGCTTGGGTCATTTCGTGTTAAAGTAGGGTTTGAGGGCTCATGACCCTCAAACCCCAACACACCAGACAAAACAGGTGCACGTGGCCTTTTGGCGTGTGTCCTCCGAGTCTTTGCGGCATTTTCACAGTCTCCTTGGGGCACATCCCAGCAGCACGGCGTAGAAGATCTTGAGAGTTTCGGAGCTTAGGGTGTAGGGTTCGGGGTTTAGGGTTTAGGGTTGAGGATTGAGGGTTGAGGGTCGCGGGTTTCACTTCAGCGAAGCCGGCCGTGTTGCAGGGAAGGGCTGCCTTAGTCACAAGCATCGTTGCAACCATGGGCCGGCCCCAGACGTGCACGGAACATGCGGAACTGCAGCTGACACCAGCATCCGTGGGCCAGGTGAATTTCTCCAGAGCCTTCCTACCAATTGCTTAAGAACCCCCCACCCCAAAATAAAGTACAAAAACAATTTACCCTATAAGGGGAATATAGGGAGTATTACCTTTTTGGGGGTTCTTAAGCAAATAGTAGCTTCTGCCCCTGGAGCTTGTAACACAAAATCATGCGGGAGAGGCTCCAGGCCAAAAGCTCAAAGCAGCTCCTCTGTACTGGAGCGGCACAAGACCCCCTTGTCACTCAACCTCTTGGTTGCAAAGGTTCGTCCGCCGCCCACAAGACACATCTGTACTGTGCTGGAGCAGCTTTTCATAGACCACACATGCCGAAGAGATTGCAGGTCGGTGTCTTGGCCTGGGACGGAATGGCTCAAAAAACTGTCAAGCTCTAAGCCGCACACGAACAAACACGGAACCTGCACCAGGACTTGCTTCTGCACTCCTTCACAGGCAAGGCTTATCGTAGAGGCCTTGCAAACAAGACCCTCAACCCTATATTCCACATGCATAGGGCTCAGGGGGGAGAGTGGAGGTTGGGCGTAAACCCTAAACCCTAAACCCCAAACCCTGTGAAGAAAGAGGGGGAGGGGGCGACTGGGTTTCGGGCTTAGGGTTTGCAGCTTGGGTCCCCAAAAGGCCCAGAAATCCTAAGCACGATTTCAGAGGGCCTGCAACCGCCTGCAATCCTAAAACACCCAAGGAGGTGGGTTTAGGGTTTGGGGTTTGGGGTTTGGGGTTTGGGGTTTGGGGTTTGGGGTTTGGGGTTTAGGGTTTAGGGTTTAGGGTTGAGGGTTGAGGGTTGAGGGTTTACGGTGGCAGGCGAACTCGGAAGCCCCAAACTCGCACATGTGAGGCCTCACCCGGCAAGGCTGCATCCGTCACGGCGACCTCCAACGCGATGCCCTAAACCCTCCCTAAACCCTACACCCTAAACCCGAAACCCTAAACCCTAAACCTAAACCCTAAACCCTAAACCCTATTCGAAGCACAGCAGCAATTAGAAGGCAGAATGGTCTTACAACGAGGCTTCAAAAGATGAAGGAAATGGGTAGTCTACAAACTACGTTGGCACAAAATATGGAAGGCATGTACCGCAAGCAATTTCATGCCCATCCGTGACCACGGAAACGATGTCTGCTAGGAGGCAGTACCCTAAACAGAGCTCTGCCTGCCGAAATGGCGAGAGGGCCAGAAATCCGTCTGCCAACCTTACTGGTTCCATCCTAAAAGTCTCTAATACTCGTACAGGAATCCGTCCGCCCTGGACAGGTAGACCAGTCATTCTCCACCTCCTTCCTACTTAAACCAACCCTTCACCCCTAAACCCTAAACCCTACCAAGCCCTGACGTAAGCCACCGAACAAGACCCCAAACCCTAAACCCTAAACCCTCAACCCTAAACCCTCAACCCTAGACCCTAGACCCTAAACCCTAAACCCTCAACCCTAAACCCTAAACCCTAAACGTCGTGGCCTCAGCCTTGAACTCCTTGAGCTCCTCCTTGACTTTCTCGGTGACGCCGGCCACCTCCGCCTTCAGCTCCTCCTTCAGCTCCTCGGGTTTAGGGTTTAGGGTTTAGGGTTTGGGGTTTGGGGTTTAGGGTTTGGGGTTTAGGGTTTAGGGTTTAGGGTTTAGGGTTTCGGGTTTAGGGTTTAGGGTTTAGGGTTTAGGGTAGCTCCTCCTTCACCTCCTCTTCCTTGGCCACCTGACCGAGAGAAGGGCCCAAGCACCCGCGGCGGTCGGTCCACCTCAACCCTGAACCCTCAACCCTAAACCCTAAACCCTAAACCCTAAACCCTAAACCCTAAACCCTAAACCCTAAACCCTAAACCCTAAACCCTAAACCCTCAACCCTGACATGAGGATCTCGGGCTTCGGGTTTTGGGGGGGGGAGTCCTTTCCGACTGCAAGGGCTGCGGGTTTCGGAGCTCGGGAGGTTGAAGGGGTTTTGAGGGTTTAGAGTTCGGGCTTAGGGTTTAGGGGGTTTTCAGTTTAAGGTTTAGGGTTTAGGGTTTAGGGGCCCCAAAAACCCTCAAACCCTTCCTGTAAGGGTCTGGTGTACCGGCCTCTTCCTTGATGTCCTCCTTCGCCGCCTCCGCAGCCTCCGCCACGGCTGCCACCACGGCGTCCATCTTGGCCTCCGGAGCCTGCGGTTTAGGGTTTAGCGTTGAGGGTTGAGGGTTTAGGGTTGAGGGTTTAGGGTTGAGGGTTTAGGTTTTAGTTTGATCCTTGGCCTCCTCCTTCACCTGGGGAAAACCGTGCGCGAAACTAGGAGTTCCCGCCTGAACGTTGAATCCAGTATTGAACATCCTGAAGCCCAATCCTACAACGAGGTTATTATAGGGTCCAGGGTTCGGCCTAAGGCTTACCCCACACCCTAACCCTAAACCGTGGAACCTAAACCCTAAACCCTAAACCCTGGGACCTAAACCCTAACCCTGGAACCTAAACCCTAAACCCCCGATTCACCTCCTCCTTCACCTCCTCCTTCGCCTCCTTCACCTCCTCCTTCACCTGCGGCTCCTTGGCAGGGATACTTGGAACTAGGGCCCGAGGACCCGCAACCGGGCGCCCAGACTTTGAGGTTGAGGGTTTAGAGGATTTAGGGTTTCGGGTTCTCAGGGTTTCAGATAGGGCTTCGGGTCGTTTGGTGGTTTAGAGCTCGGGGTCTCAGACGAAGCAACTACTACTGGTCCGGCGCGCCTCTGAGGTTCAGGGTTTCATGGTTTAGGGCTTAGGGCTATTTAGGGTTGGCCTAGGGTTTTGGGCTCAGGGTTTTAGGGCTTATGGGGTTAGGGCTTTAGGGTTTGTAAAGTTTACAGCTTAGGGGTTTCGGGTTTCAAGTAGGGATTTGAGGCTTGAAGGGTTTAGCGTTTCAAGGGCAACCGGGCCCTGTGTGCTAAAGTACTAAAGGCCTATCTGGTTCCCCTCGTATTTCCCCACCCTCGGTGTGGGGCTGTTGGATTTTAAACTCAACTCTTCTTTTCGCCCGTAGGGCGTCTCAATTCTGGGGCCCTGTTGGGTCCAACTTGTGTACCTAACCCTAAACCCTAAACCCTAAACCCTAAACCCTAAACCCTAAACCCTAAACCCTAAACCCTAAACCCTAAACCCTAAACCCTTGCGGCGCCAAAGAACTAAGGGCAGCTCGGGGAAGGGAGTTCCCCTGCTTGTAAGGGGTACGTTACAAGGGCACCCAGGGTTACATAAACGAGTTATGGTCAGCAGTCACCTGACATGGGCTCTTTAGGGTTTAGGGTTTAGGGTTTAGGGTTTAGGGTTTAGGGTTTAGGGTTTAGGGTTTAGGGTTTAGGGTTTAGGGTTTAGGGTTTAGGGTTTAGGGTTTAGGGTTTAGGGTTTAGGGTTTAGGGTTGCAGGGTTGAGGGTTAAGGGTTTCGGGTTTCGGGTTTGGGGTTTGGGGTTTGGGGTTTAGGGTTTGGGGTCGACTCCATTCTACCCGAGGCTGCAACCCCCCAAACCCTTTGGAGAGTTGAGATGTGGGGGGCTTTTGGTTCCCCAGCCTCCACAGCGGGTGCCTCCACTGCTGGCGCAGCTTCCTCGCTCGGTCTTCACCCTAGGCCCTGAAGAAACTCCGAGACCTTGGAGCCTACACCCTAAACCCCAAACCCGAAACCCTGAACACCTCCTAAACCACAAACACCTCCTAAACTAAACCCAAACACTAAACACTACAAGACCCTAACCCTAAACGCCTAAACTCCACCAAAACCTTGACCTTTAAACTCCAAAACCACACACCAGAAAAAAACTACTTGAAGGTGCATAGGTAGTGAAGCGCAGGGTTAAGTACACCAAATACTAAACCCTAAACCCGAACCCCCACTTTACAACCCCTCAGGTGCACCCTAAACCCCTAAACTCACACCTTAATTGTCAACCCTAACTCCTAAACCCGAAACCTCAAGCCAAAGCCCTAAACTCCTAAACCCCTAAACTCCTAAACTCCTAACCCTGATAATGACACCTATCAGCATTGCTAGCCCTATATGCCATGCAGTATACTCTTGCCCTACATGCCCCAAATCCCAACATGCTCCATAATCCTAAAGCCTGAACCCTGAAATCACAAACCTAAACCCGAATACCCCCTGAACGAAACTCACGGGCCCAGACCATAAACCCCAAAATGTCTACACCCTTACACTCCCTCTAAACCCGAAGCCCTAAATTCCTAAATCCTAGGCCCTAAACCTCTAAACCCCAAGGCCCTAGACGCCAAACTTCAAAGCTCGAAACCCCAAACCCCCAACTGCCATAAACTTCTAAACCCTACTGGCTCTTTCCTCCAAGCGGGTGTCAAAGCGCAAACCGAACATGCCAGTTCCATCGCTATTTACGAGGCTTTGGACAGATGACATGCCAAATCGATCGCAATTTAACCTGTTTTCAACATGTGAATTCCGGTTTTCCCGATGCATCGATGGACTCGGTGCTTACAATGCTTGGACAGATGACTTGCCGGAAACATCGCATTACGTCCGATACCAGTGCATACATTGACCAAAGCATCCATGCCTCCTCGCATATTGATTAATTACCATGCTTCCAGTGAGTGCGAATGGCCAGCGCATCCATGTTCGCAAGATGGTTGCGTCCGTGTCTGAAAGGCCGTTTTGTTTGTGCCCGCCGCGTGGAACTTTCAGCGCAAGTTCGAAAAACAGCCTCGTTGCAAGCAGCTACTCTGTCCACCAACTGCGCGCGAAGCTTTCAGCGAAAAAAACAAGCATGTTTGCGCGCAGTTCCTGTGTGCATCGAGAGGCGTTTGTGTCTCTATTTACAGTGCTGTTCCCTCTGGCCCAACATGCAAGCACGCTAACACCCGTCTGCAGTGTTCTTACTTACTGGGAAATGAGGGAATTAAGTACCCAATAACCCCCTATATACACCCTTTAAGGAAGTTTATAGGGTACCTCGTTCCCACGTCCAATCCCCAAACCCTAACCCTAAACCCTAAACCCTAAACCCTAACCCTTCACCCTAAACCCTAAACCCTGAACCCCAAACCCTAAACCCTAAACCCTAAACCCTAAACCCTTACGTCGGCTGGGCCTTGGCCTCGGAAGGCAGCGCAGGGACCACGGACTCAGCCTTCTCCTCCAGTCTTTGAGGTCTTTTCGGGGTTTAGGGTTTAGGGTTTAGGGTTTAGGGTTTAGGGTTTAGGGTTTAGGGTTTAGGGTTTAGGGCTAAGGGTTTAGGGCTTAGGGCTTAGGGTTCAGAGTTTAGGGTTTCAGGGAACCCAGTCCAATGAGAAAGAAACATGGGGCCGCTCCGGGTCCTCCTAAAATGGGTTTAAGGGGTAGAGGTTGAAGGGTTTAGGGGTGTAGCAGGGGCTTTAGCTTAGTGTTTAGCATGTAGGGCTTAGGGCTTTAGAGGCCGGTAGGTGAGTCCAAGGGCTTAGGGGTTCAGGGTTTAAGGGTTTTTGGGTTTAGGGTTTCGGGTTTAGGGTTTAGGGTTTATCTGAGGCTGTTGTAGGCTGCAGTCTCACTATGGATGCAACGAACCGGCATCCGAAGAAAGTCTTGAAGTCCAACAAGCAGAACAAAAGATGTGTGTTCTAAAAAATGTTCCTCTCTGCTGCCCCATCACTCCACCTGCCTCTTCGCCTGTCGCCTGCCCCATGGGCTGCTGGGCTCTTCCAAAGAACCAGAGGCACCACTGCCAGAGCCACCAGCATCACCAGTGGCATCTCCAATACCCGAGCTGCCAGCTCCAGAGCCCTTGTGCCCATGCCAGTGGCAGCCCCCGTGCCCTTGCTCGAAGTAGTGGCAGCTCCAGCGCCCTTGCCCTTGCCAGCAGTGGCATCGTGCTTAAAGGGGTTTTACAAGGGAACCTAAACCCACAACAAGGCAATAAGGGTACCACTGGGCATCTAAGCCTTTACTTCTGAAGGCGGCACAACATGTGATGCAGGGCTGCGAAGGTAGCTTCGGGGGCTCAGGGCCTCTCGTGTTCTCTTGGGGACTTAGGGGGTTTAGGGCACTCAAACCCTGCAATCATCCAAAGAAGCTGTGAGGTTCAAGGGTTTTTTAAAGCCTGGGCTGCCATCAAAAACATCTTACTTGAATAAACGAACATGCCATGGCTTAGAGGCTTCAGGGCCGAGGACATGTTCTCCTTCATAACTTATGAGGCTTTCGGGCACAACCGGCCCTTAAACCCTAAACCCTAAACCCCAAAACCCTAAGCCCTAACCCTAAACCCTAAACCCTAAACCCTAAACCCTAAACCCTAAACCCTAAACCCTGAACCCTGAACCCTGAACCCTGAACCCTGAACCCGAGACACGACCCGAGCCTGCGCAGAGGGAGAGGCATCCTGGCAAGCTCTTAAAAACGTTCAGGAGCCCTGAAGCCCTTGAGCTCTCTGCCCGCGAACTCTAGGGTTTAGGGTTTTAGGGTTTAGGGTTTAGGGTTTAGGGTTTAGGGTTTAGGGTTTAGGGTTCAGGGTTCAGGGTTCAGGGTTCAGGGTTCAGGGTTCAGGGTTCCCCAACTCTCAACTTCCCCCCTCTTCTCAAGCCACCCCCAACGTTCTTGATAACCGGTGCCATCATGAAGAAATCGGAGAAGAGTCAGCATTCTTCCAAAACCCTCAAATCCTAAACCTCGAGGTTGATCAAACCCTGAACCCTGAACCCTGAACCCTCGACCCTAAACCCTCGACCCTAAAGCCTAAACCCTAAACCCTCAACTCAACCCCAAACCCTAAACCCCAAACCCCGAAGCCCAAGGCCGGGTGAGGGGGACCCTAAACCTGTAAAAGCCCCTTCCAGGCGATCGTCGTCGAGCCTCACAACCGGCGGCGCTTTTGGGCCCAAGGGAAGGCTGCGGTTTGTAAACCCCTTGGGTCACCAGAGTCAGGATTTCAAGCAGAAGTTCTTCACACGAAAGGCAACAGCTGACACCGACCTTTATGTACATGCACAGTCAGCAGACTTTCGTAGAATCACAAATCTTTCGCATGGACAGCTTGTTTGTTGGAAAAAAGAACGGAAGCTCCGCTATTCGTTGCATGCAGCCATGGATTCCGCTGCATCCGATGCCACTCAAGAGCATCAACAGGTTATGACCGCCCAAGCTGAGACTGCTGCGCAGGTGGTGAATGGTGTCCAGAACCAACCTGGACCCTCGAATGAGCCCACAACAAGGGGCTCGGCTGGTGGATCTGGAGTAGTTGCAGGCTACAGAGGTGAGCTGCTTGGGGAGGTGATGGCTCCTGGATCAGGGGCAGCTCATGGGGAGTCTATAGCTTCGCGAGGTGCGCTGTTGGTGGAGCCCACCGAATCTGGCGAGTTGCAGGGGGAGCAACTAAGTGCTCCGACGACGACTGGTCTGGACGGATGGCAGGACTATGGCGAGACATCTGGGCGAGGCAGTGCAGATTATCTCCAGATGGGATCCGTGACTCCGAGGTCACGGAATGGGCATTCGTTTTCTCTTCCGGCAGGGCAGAACTGGTTGGGAGGACTAGAGATGCCGAGATGGGTTGCCAGGCTGGGCAGCTATTTAAGTGTGGGGCATGGCGATATGGTTCCAAGCCCTATGGCAGGGAGTACCGGAACATCTACACCGGGTGGTCCAACGTTCATGTTGAGGTCGCCAGGGAGACCAATGAGTGTGAGGCCACCTACACCGCCAAGCTCCTCGGATTTTCCCAGCGAGGCGGTTCAGGCCGAGGTCCAGCGACAGCTTGGAGGGATTCTCTCTAGATTGCAGGTGGCGGAGGAGCAAAACATGGCGCTTCGTCAGCAGCTTGAGGAGGAGAGGGAGAACCTTCGTCATGTGAAGCGGGCCAAGGCGACTGCAGCGACTCAACAGGAGTTGCCTCTTAGTGGACCACCTCGAGGAGATCTACCACCGCGACCAGAAGTACCTGAGCGCCCTGGAGGACTGCTGAGTGATCTTGCTTCAGCTCATCTGGGACCTGCTGATCTTTGGGGTAGCGGGAAGTGTGAGCACGGGTCCGAGCCTCAAGGGCCTAGTGTGGAGCCTCAAGGTGATCACCAATCCACTCGGAGTAGACCTACCTCAACCATGCCAGCACCGCCTCCTATGCCACCACCAAGGACCATGGAGCAGGAGGAGCCTAGGGGTTTTCTTCGCTCTTGGTTGACAAGGCCTCGGAGCGAATCTCCCCCGCCACGACCTGATCATCCCAGAGACTCTCCTGCAATCGAGGCGCTCACGAAGGGAATTGCTCAACTGCAGGAACTCCAGGCCCAAGCCCTTCAGAAGTCGTCTGGAAATGGAGCGGAGGTGATCAAGCCAGGCACGTCAACCCTGAGTCCACTGCCAACAGTCAAGAGTGGTGCTGAAGTGGCGCTACAGTTTCAGGATTGGGTGGAGGTCACGGCTGCGGTGATGTACGACATCAGCGAGCAGAGTGGAACGTGGTGGAGGGCAGTGCTGGGAGTTGTGGACAGGGCTTACAAGGCATGGTTGTCTTCTACACCCTTGGAGAGATTGACGGTTCAGCCTCGTGGAGGGGAAGAACTAGCGACCGGAAAATGGACCAGATTGAATGCAAGGGTGACGGCAATGCTCCTGGCAGCCATGTCTGAGGAGCAGAAGATGGACATGATTGCCAATCGAATATCCACCAGCTCAGTGGATATGCTCTTCCGGCTCTACACTACCTACCAACCTGGGGGGAGCCTGGAAAGACAGGATGTCCTCAAGCGCCTCCAGAGTCCCATGGACTACGTGGACAAGGACACCATACAGGAAGTTCTTCGTGTGGTTCGGAGCTGGCCAAGGTGGATGGCAAGATGTGAGACACTAGGGATGGCAGCCCCGGACCCTTCTGTTTTAGCTCGTGGTCTGAAGCTTCTCACTGCCAAGTACATCGACTCCAACCCGGACTCGGCCTTCAGGACGGCTATGCTTCGTACGACTCTTCGTCTTGATGGGCAACCCGGTGAAGAGCAGGTGAGGGCGTACCAGAAGCATTTGCAAGCAGAGTTGGAGAATGTGGTGGCGAGCTGTCCTTCAGGATCAACAACAGCTGAGGGGCTACATCCTAGACTACAAGCACTGGACCGAGGTGAGCCAAGGACTGCACCCACCAGCAAGTCGCCTGAGAAGGACAAGGAGAAGGGTGGCAAAACAGACATGTGTCGCTACTTCATGAAGCCTTCTGGGTGTCGGAGAGGATCCCGCTGCAACTTCAGTCACAACATGGCTCACCTTGATCGTGAAGTACGAAAAAAGAAGTGTTTGAGCTGTGGATCTGAGTCCCACAGACAGAAGGACTGTGGAGTTGGGAAGAGTGGACCACGGCCTCCTCATGGACCGACCGGCTCTGAGGCAAGTGGTGGAGGGGCGAAGAGTTTGTCCACTACTCCTGGGGTGGCGTCGTTGTCCACAACCTCCACGACTGGGGCGACTGATGGGTCGGTGGTACAGGGAACCCCATGGACCCTTGAAACCTTGGTTCAAGCTGCGCAACAAGTAATGCAGGCCCAGGCTCCGGGAGATCGAGGGGAATCACCTGAGAAGACGGGTCCGGCGGTGCGAACTCTGGTGGTTAGGGGGATACAGGTCTGTGCCATGAAGTCTTCCTCAACAGCTTTGTTGGATAGTGGAGCCACCCATTGCCTGAGATCAGCTCGTTCATACAAGGAATGGAGTGAGGCTGAGAAGGTCATGGTCCAATTGGCGGGCAATCACAATTTGGTGATGAGAATGAGCGACAATGGCTCGTTGCTTATGCCTCCGAGGAAGGGAATGTCAGAGACGGGCACAGGTGGAGATGGAGGACAGACAATCGTGCCCATGGGTGAGCTCGTTGGAACACTTGGATACACCCTACGATGGTCCCCTACCGAGTGCTACCTGTACGACAAGAGCGACAACCGCATTCCGCTGAGCGTCTCTGGTGGATGCCCTCAGCTATGTGAAGCAGAAGCACTTTCGCTCATCGCAAAGATCGAGGATAAAAGAAGGGAGGTGCTCGAGAATGAGATTGCCGAGACCCAGGACCTCGTAGCGATGGCAGCGCTCCAGTTGGATAAAGGGTGGAAGGACTACACTAGGGAGTATGTCGCCACTGGGTCCTTGGATGCGGGTTTGAGAAGCCTCAGGGATGCCCCGTTCTTGAAGAATGTGTCGGAGGAGTGCCTTCGTGATCTGGTCCAGGACGAGGTCAAGGATGCCGGATGGGAGGTCTTCAAGGGAGTTGACTTCCTCACTCGTCCTCAGAAGAGATATCTGTGGGGATCAAAGAAGTGGGTGATCCATCTGTTTGCAGGTGATCCGGGACACTATAAGATGTTCCAGCTGGATCAAGGCAACACGGCAGTGTTGGAGTTGGACATCGCTCGCTGCCAGGGACACAGTATCCTGAGGAGTCCAACTTGGCGATTGCTGATGTGGGGGGCATTGAATGGTCGAATCGGTGCGGTTCTCGGAGGACCACCTGGGCGATCTGCAAGGTTTGATGATGATGGTGATGATCAAGCCCAGAAGGCTCTGAAGGTGATCACTCGGATGATGTGGCTGTATGTCATAGCCAAGGAAGCAAGGGCGGCAGTCCCGATGGCCAGAAACAAGGAGCGTCCGGTCGCCTTTGCCCTCGAGCATCCAGCATCACGGGGTAGCGGTTCGTTGTGGTCCACTGACCTGTGGGAGGAATTCCAGGAGGAGATGGACATGATCCAGGTGAAGTTCGATCAGAAGAACATGGGAGCACCGAGGCCGTTGCACACGATCTTGGGAACGAACGTCTATTACCTCATGGGATTGGATGGAATAGGGTATGAAGACCTAGACCCTCAGGAGGAGATCCCCAACGTCAAGGTCGATCCAGAATGGTCACCGGGACTAGTGGATAGCATGGTCATGGCAATGAGGCTTTGGGACCAGCAGCCTTTGTGTTGCCCGGCAAGGGTGGCAATTTCTCCTGGTGAATGGCAGCGGCACGTTCGTTCTGGGCACGCAGACTATCGGAGGGACTGCCTTACGTGTGTGATGGCTAGAGGGACTGGACGTCGTCATGCCCGAGCCAGACATCCGAGCACGTTCGTCCTGACGATCGATTTGGCGGGCCCAGTGAAGCCAGGCTTGGATGTTACCTCAAAGGGAACCATGGGGAAGAACCTGCGATACATGCTGGTGGCCAAGTATGTTCTTCCCAAGGAATATGTGAAGGGCTATACGGGGCGTCAACCTCCAGGTGATGATGGTCGAGAGGATGAACCACCACAAGGCCTAGAGGGGGAAGAGTCGCATATGCCAGTGCTAGCTGAGGAGGAGGATCCCTTCGAGGTTGGTGAGAGCATGGACTATGAATCGGACGTGGACGAAGCACAGTCCCAGGAGGAGGATGCTTGTGAGGTGGAGCGGGGCGACAGTAGGTTTGCTGGAGGAACAACCAAGCAGCGGGAAGAGTTCCGGGACTACGAGGATGTGATGTACGAGCCTTCTGAGATTGGTCCTGACGATGAAGGTGGTGGAGAGGATCAGGAGGAGCAAGTGCATCTAGCCGAGGAGGACCAGGTCAAGGACAGCGAGCACAGAGCCTTCCCGGATTGCGAGTGCCCGGAGACAACCCACCTTTTGTTTGCCCGCGCGTTAACCAACAATGGTTCCTCAACTGTCAAGGGAGTGATCCAGGACATCGTGCTGTACCTGCAATCGCGAGGTCTTCCGGTGTTTCGTCTACATGCTGACAAGGGTGAAACGTTCAATCACTCGATCAGGACGTGGCTACGAGATCAAGGCATACGAGCTACATGGTCGGAGCCGGGAATACCTCAAGGAAATGGACAAGCTGAGGGGGCAGTGCGCTGGGTTAAGGACAGAACAAGAACACTGCTGTTGGCATCAAAGCTGCCAGTGAGGCTCTGGCCGGCAGCGGCCGAAGCAGCAACAGCCATCCAAAGATCCAAGGTGCTGGGTTGGAAGAGTCGGTTGCTGGCTCCTTTTGGTGCAGTGGTTCACGTGAAGCAGAAGGCCTTTGATTCGTCCGGACCGAGAAGACGGGAAAGGGCATTCGAAACTAAGTGGATCAAGGGCACCTATGTGGGATTGAGCAACTTGTTGGATGAGGGGCATGTGGTGTATGTTCCAGAGGATGAGAAGGGCAAGGAGAAGTTCATCCACACCTTTCATGTGCGACCTCGACTAATTGATCCCGGGCTACCCCATGAAGAGCTACAGGTGGAGGAGGCCCCAGCTCCGAAGAGAAGAGTGGTGGGCAAGACGCCATTGGAAAGCATAGAGATGCGAAGGATGGAGTTGTCCGAGGAGGAGTTGGGATCCTATGTTCGAGATCGGTGCAAGGTCCTCTTGGAGAACTGGGACCGGGGAGTTGCACTTCAAGTAGTGGATGAGGTGGCAGAAACGGGATTCTTCGACGACAAGAAGTTCGGAGTCTACCGACATGGGGGTACCGTGGGTTGGCTTCGTGGTCTACATGAACACCCAGAGCTAACTCGGGTACTGACTCGGATTGTCACCGAGATAAACCCCGAGGCAAACTACATGGCTATTTGGGTGGCAAGGAATGCTGAGCGAGGAATGCACAAGGATTCGAATAACGATGAGAAGGCCTTCAACACAGTGATACCTGTGCGAACCCCAGCTAAGGGAGGAGATCTATGGGTGGAGCTGTCACCAGGCGACATCGTTACGGGGGAGGTTATGGAGAGAGAAGATGACCAAGGGCGACGGCGATATGGGCAAGTTCACAGGATCCGGGCTGGAAGTTGTATGACCTTTCTACCCCGGAAACTACATGAAGTACTACCATGGTCTGGAACAAGAACGGTTCTTATCGCCTACACTCCAAACTGCTTCGGTAGTCTCTCAAGGGAGATGATCCAGAGCCTCGAGGACTATGGCTTCTTACCACCACCATCACAACTACCAGAGTATTTCCTGAAAAAGGGTGAGGCTGTAATGAACTACATGGAGGTTGACTCTCAGGAACCTGGCGAAGTTGTGCAAAAGGAGGAGGAGGTCAAAGACGAGGAGGATGAGTCCTGGGAAATGTTCCTGGAGGCGGAGAATGGCATGATCAAGATAGGAGGATCAGTATCTCAGCAGCGCTGTGAGGCCCCGTCGATGAAGAAGATGGAGCCGGCATTCACCAAGGACGTGGAAGATCTGCTCAATGATTTGGTCGGTCCTCTCGAGGTGACGCACAATGTGGACCCAAGGGAGGTGGAAGCCAATTGGGAGAAATGGATTCCTGCCATTATGAAGGAGCTCACCAGTGTTAGTGTGGCGATTCAAAAGCTGCCTTTGGGATCTCCTGAGCGATCAGAGTGGATACAGCGTCCTGGAGCCCAGCGTTTGCCAACCAAGATGGTCTACACCATTAAGCCTGGTGATAACCCGGACATTGAGGATCCGAGCACCTGGTACAAACGTAAGGCGAGACTGGTGGTCTGCGGAAATTTTGCAGACCGGGACCAGACCGACTTGTACTCGGAAACGGCACCGTCTGAGGCTGTCAGGGCTGGATTGGTGCTGTCCAGAAGGAGGAAGTGGGCAGTTGGCTTGATCGATGTGGTGGCGGCCTTCTTGAGAACTCCAATGGATCAAGAGGGAACAGGCCTGACGATCATTGTAACACCTCCAAGGACTCTGGAGAAGATGAAGTTGATCGACCATGGCGAACTGTGGGGCTTGGTGAGGGCACTGTATGGTTTACGACAGGCGCCGGCGCTATGGTCTGCATTCAGAGACAAGACCCTCAAGGAGATGAAGTTTCCAGATGGGTGGACCATTACTCGTGGGAGGACGGTGACTTCATGGTGGGTGTTCCGAAACAGACATGGAAGCGTCATGGGGGTCCTGATTTGCTATGTTGATGATTTCCTGTTGCTCAGTCAGGAGCAGACAATCCGGGAGTTGGCAGAGACGATCCAACAGACCTGGAAGACATCGCCCTTGGCGATCCTACGACATGGTGAGCCAGTGAGGTTCTTGGGCATGGAGTTGCACCTCGACAACACGGGCGAGCTCATTTATGTCAGCCAGCATGGGTACGTCGAGGAAATCCTCAGGGAAAACATGGTGGGCCAGGAGGAGAGGGACAGAATTCCGCTGTCTCGTGAGAAGGCATCGTTTGAGGTGGGGTCAGATGACGAAGAGCCATCTCCCGAAAAGGTGGCTGCAGCACAGAGGTTGACAGGCGAGATCATGTGGCTCAGTCAGAAGACTCGACCTGATCTGAGCTTTGCTTGCTCGCTCATGGCCTCGATTACATTGAAGGCCCCAATGCGATGCATCGACATTGCCCACAAGATCTTGAGGTATCTTCGTGCAACAGGCGACTACAAGATGGCGATCAGGGATGATGGCACCAACCTAACCTTGTACCCGGACGCCGCCTTCGCTCCTTCAAGCAACAGGTCACACACTGGCTGGGTTATATGTTGGTCTGGAACCCCACTGGCGTGGCGGAGTGCCCGCCAAGCCACGGTGGCCCTGAGCACCGGTGAAAGCGAGCTCCTCGCTATCCTCGATGGTGCAGTGGGGCTCATGGGGGTGGAAGCCATGCTGATGGACTTGTTTGTGGAGCCCGAGACAAAAACCATCGCGAGTGACAGCACGAGTGCATTGGCGATTGGCTCAGGCACGGGAAGCTGGCGAACAAGACATCTCAGGCTGAAGGCGGCCTGGCTACAAGAACGAATTGCAGATGGAGATGTTGTGGCCCGCCATCAGCCGGGAATTACCCAGCCGGCCGACCTTCTCACCAAGGCTCTGAGTGGGCAAAGGATTAGAGACCTACTGGCACTATGGGGAGTTGGCCAAGAAGGGGAGACGAGGAAGAAGTCAAGGCCATCGCAGGCATCGCTTCATGTGACAAGGGCAATGGTGGCTATGCTTTGTTGCCTGATGGTCTTGGGAGTGGAGTCCAGAGAGGAGGAAGGCAGTCAGCCACCTATGCGACTACAACTAGACTGGGACCTCGTCGGTGTCTTCCTGGCGATGCTTACATTGCTTGGGGCCGTGATGATCTATGAGGTCCTGCGATGGGGAGTGGTCGAGTTCTACAGGGAATACACTCCTGGGGCTGCTGAACGAAAAGTGAAGCGTCTCCGCAAATTACAAGAGGTGACAGCAGCGGCCATTGAGGAGGAGTTAAGGAAGAGAGCTCAGCAATTCCCAGGTAGACATGAGACTTCGAGGCCAGTTGTCCGTGAAAGGAGTGAGCCTAGAAGTTCAACAGCGAGGCCAGAGACACCAAGTGGTCAAGATGATCCAGCGACTTCCTTGACGGCATGGAGGACGTCTTCACCAACACCAACACGATCACGGTCAGAAGTGTGGCTTCAGACCCCCACGACACCGAGTACTTCGGAACTTGATGACCCGGAGGCTGTAGCGGGAGAAGCCAAGCGAGCGATCATGGACACTGTCATGCTGATGAGGGTTGAGGATATTCGAGAAGGTCTTCGCATGCATGGGCTTCAGCTGAGTGGCCTGAAGCAAGATCTGGCCACGAGATTGGCCGATGTGTTGGTGGAGCAGATTGGGACATCAGCAGGCCCAACCGTTCGCCAGTACCGATATCTTCTCTGGCTCTGGCGACACAAGGATCTTCACGGGAAGGTGCTGCTGAAATGGAGCGCTTTGAGTTCCAGACACGAGGCGTCGAGGACGATACACCAGTGGAAGTCCATTTAGATTTGGGCATCGCCTGGCTTTCGCAGGCACTGAGGAGGAGTGTAAAAGCCCCTTCCAGGCGATCGTCGTCGAGCCTCACAACCGGCGGCGCTTTTGGGCCCAAGGGAAGGCTGCGGTTTGTAAACCCCTTGGGTCACCAGAGTCAGGATTTCAAGCAGAAGTTCTTCACACGAAAGGCAACAGCTGACACCGACCTTTATGTACATGCACAGTCAGCAGACTTTCGTAGAATCACAAATCTTTCGCATGGACAGCTTGTTTGTTGGAAAAAAGAACGGAAGCTCCGCTATTCGTTGCATGCAGCCATGGATTCCGCTGCATCCGATGCCACTCAAGGGCATCAACAAAACCCTAAACCCTAAACCCTAAACCCCTGAGTGTTTGCGCGCCTGGGATTGAACGGGCTCCGCGGCCGGTGCCTCGGTGGAAGTCTTCGAGTCGGCGGGTGCCTGGCTCTGGGGTTTGGGGTTTGGGGATTAGGGTTTCGGGTTTAGGGTTTAGGGCTTAGGGTTTTGGGTTTAGGGTTTAGGACTTTGGGTTTAGGGTTTAGGGCTTAGGGTTTAGGGTTTAGGATTTAGGGTTTAGGTTCTAGGGTTTAGGGTTTAGGGTTCCAGTGCTGCAAGGGTTGAGGGTTCTGGATCTCAGGCCTTGAGCTGTTTGGGGTTTAGGGCTATTAGGGCTGCCACCGTGGTTGTGGGACCACCTTCCCGTGCTGAGACTTCACCCTGAATTTGCGTCCCTTTTTGCCACGACGAGAAGCTCCAAACGCTACACCCTAACCCTGAGGTGGGGAGCGCACAGTAGTGGAGGTGTGAGCATCTGAGCTTGTTGGGTCGCTGTCTTTACTGCTGACTGTTGACTCCAAACCATAAATCCTAAATCCTAAACCCTAAACCCTTAAACCCCTAAACCCCTAAACCCCTAAACCCTAAACCCCTAAACCCTAAACCCTAAACCCTAAACCCCTAAACCCCTAAACCCTAAACCATAACCCTCGATGCCCTAAACCCTACCGAGAGCTTGAACCTTCAACCTCGACTTTGCGCCCCTCAGTGACTCAGCCCGACGACCCTAAACCCCCGAAGCCTGAACGCCTAAACAGTTGAGCCCCTGAAACCTAAACCCGAAACCCTAAACCCTAAACTCTAAACCCTAAACAGTTGAGCACTTGAAACCTAAACCCTAACTTGCTAGCAGACCTCAAAACCTAACTCCTAAAGATCCATCCCTCCTACTCGCTGCACATCGGAATTGGTCCTCGACCCCAAGCGCTCCCCTAAACCCTAAACCCTAAACCCTAAACTGCCCCAAACCCTAAACCCCAAACCCGAAACCCTAAACCCTAAACCTTTGCGGTAGCTTCGGGAGACTAGAGTCGCAGGCCTCCCACAGTGCGCTTTAGGCGCATGGCGTGACTTCATGCTTTCCGCGAACCCCACACCCCAACTCCAAACCCTCAAACTCCACAGGCTGTTCCCAGTCGTCCAGCTTCTGTTGGGGACTAAAGGTTGCCAGGTTAATCTTTGAAGGTGGCCATGCGACAAAAAATCCTCAACTGCTCCCTAAACCCTAAACCCTAGACCCTAAACCCTAAACCCTAGACCCTAAACCCTAAGCCCTAAACTTTTAGGACAAAGGGTTGCTCCCAACCATCCCATCTCTCGACCTCCGTCACTGTGATGGGGGCCTTCCTGAGCTGCATTAGGGTTTGGAGTTTAGGGTCTGGGGTTGAGGGCTTAGGGTTTGGGTTTTAGGGTTTAGGGTTTAGGGTTTGGGGTTTGGGGTTT